>CANTUT010001222.1:182500-322500 GCA_947687605.1 Reutealis trisperma
AAAACACATATGAATAAAAAGGGTTAAGTCAATGAATTAATGAATAAAGGTTCACACCTACACACATATACACAAAAGGATATATGTTTAATGAACAAAGATATATATAATCATTATAGGTTCAATAATAATATATGTACGTGCCATGAATAAAGGGTACCAAAACATAGAAGGTTATAACAGAACATAGCCTCATATCCGTCAGTTACTCATACATCAATCATCTCATGGGTAGGACTATGCCACCATTTCTATGATAGTAATATATTATATTTTACATGCATCCTGTGATTACATGCCTAGAATACTATCCTCTCTAGTTAAAACTTTGTTTAACATGTATTTCTTTAAACATATGCCAAGTGTACTACTCTCCTTAAGTAAAGCATCAACAAATGCACAATTCTAATGGATTTTATCTCACTAGATAGGAGTTTTATTACTCATAGTCATAGGCTCGGCTGTGGTTCAATGGAATCACATCATAAATATCTAGGTCAGCCCAAATGGCATCAATGAAAATCATTAACACATGAAATAGGTCTTTAGCCCAAGTGGCCTTGTAAATCAACAAACAATGGAGCCTCACCCTAAGTGGCTTCAACAATAACAATGGTCTTGTAACAACCTGATTTTTTATAATTTATGAATTTCCATATTAATAAGAAAAATGATTATTTTTTGATAAGTTAAGGAATAAAAATATTTTATGAAATGAAATAAAATATAATTTAAGAAAATATTTTCATACAAATTATTATTTTTAATTTTGAAAGTATTATAGAAAAAATGTAATTTTTTTGGCTTGTAATAATAATAATAATAATAATAATAATAATAATAATAATAATAATAATAATAATAATAATAATAATAATAATAATAATTATTATTATTATTATTATTATTATTATTATTATTATTATTATAATGATAATGATAATAATATTTGAGTAGATTTTTAGAGTTATATATATATAGAAAAAATACATATGTATATGTTAATAAACAGAAAAGAAAAAAAAAGAAACAGAAGGCAAATCAGGGAGACAGCGAGAGGAAAGGAGATAGAGTGATTGAGAGAGAGAGAGAGAGAGAGAGAAGGGTTGTAGGAGGAGCTCCGGCCGGCGGTTGGCCGCCCAACTACTCCTCTACCCCCCGGCGACCACAAGGGAGCTAATAGTGGCGAGAAGGCACAGCGGTTGAAGGCAGATGCATAAGACAGAGATTCGCCAGTGCTGAAAGTTCAAAATGTGATTTTTGGCGATTCTGGCAGCAGATGAGAGTAGTTCTAGTGGCAATAGAACAACCTCTTCATGAGCTTCAATTTGGTACCTAGCTCATCGACTGAGGATAGCTGGAGAAGCAGATCGGAGGTTGAGCCACTAGAACTTTCGAGGCATTTTCTAGCCGAATGGAAGAGCGTGGCGGTAAGTGGTGGACATATCCAAGCTCCTAGTGTTAAGATGAACACAACGATATCAACCAAGCTTTCGTCTGCCAACCCTAGCGATGGCGCATCACCGGACAGTCGTTGGCGTATGGCCCCACACGCAGCTAGTGACAGAGACCTCCAGCAGGTCATTCTTCATGCATATGATCCAATTCTGAAGTTAGATTTCAAGAATTTGATTCCGGTGAGCCGAGCGTGTTTTCATTAAATTAATTTCAATGTTTAAATATTTGAAAAATTGTTAAATTGTTTATATTTAGTTGTTTTTAGTATTAATTTGATAGATAAGAATCGTTACTAAATTGTAGAAAAGTTGTTTAAAATGAAATTAAATCATTAATGATTTCCTTTTGATTATATAATTGATTATTAGAAGGTAATATGAATTTTCTTGTAAATTATTAGTGTGTGTATATATATATATATATAAAGATATATAAAGATAATTATTACTTGAATAATATTAAAATAATTTTATTAATGAAATCAATGGATTAGATTGGAGTAAGTTAAGGATGGCGGATGGGTTATTTATTTTACTGGAGGTCCGGGTTGGACCTTGTGATACTTGTTGAATTGAGGATGTTTGTTGATTTTCAAGGGGATTAGTCCAATTTTAGGGGACATGCTACTGAGTTTTTGTTAGAATTATAGTTATAGGAATAAATTATAGAGGTGTGAGGCCTCACCCAAGCACCTGGTCCGATCCACTAGAGGGAATCAAAAATACCCATTTGAGTGAAATATCACAATTGGAACCCACTGTGAGTTCAGAAAAATTTGTATTTTGTAAATTGTTATTTATAAAAAGAGTCACCACTTTAATTTTATTTATTTTAGTTGGGAAAATTAAAGAAAAAAACCCAATTTAATTGACTCCAAAATTATACCATTTATCCCAAGGAAAAGCACTAATCGTCAAATGACCAAAGAGGGTTTAGGAACTAGATTTTGATTAAAATAATATAAAAAATTAGTTTGGCTTAAATATGAGATAGCTTTTGTAAAGAAGTATTCATGTATGCATGAACGAATATAATATGATGCATGAAACAATATTACTTGTGCAATGCAGGACAAATATGAGATAATGATAATCACAAGATGCAAAAAGTAAAGGGAAAACTACTTAAAATTATTACAAGGCAAAATGCTAAAACAAAGGATCTTTCCTCTAGCTCTTATGGGTTCTAAGAAAAGCACACATTCCCCAAATATAATCTAAACAACTAGATGAGAAAGAGAGTATTAAGATAATTATAATAAAAAGAATTAAAATTTTTATTTTTATTTAAGAAAAGTAATTTCAATCCTAAACTATGTGAAGAAGGTGATAGAGAGAAGAAGTCATTAATTTTAACGGAGTTGAATGCCTTAGAGATGGCAAGCCTGTGTATCCCTTTGAATGGGAATCAAACCTCTCGCAGTTCTTCTTTCTTGTGAAGGAGGGATTTTTTAAGTCATAGCCTTTGTTATCATGTTTTGATTGATTTTAAAGGGCTAGAGATTTGTTAATTAGGTCATATTTTAATTAGCAAAAACTAGATCTTTTCAGATTTAGATCTTGAGATTGAAATTAAAAAGGAAAAGGAAAGAACTTTTTCCTACTTTCGTCGGTGAGGAACGTAGGTGATGTGCTGAAACGCACACTAACAAACTGCAAGTGTGTAGGTCATTATCAAGTAATAAAGTAGTGAGTATGAGTATCATCTCCACGAGGATAGTATATAAGTACTAACACAAACTTCAACTATTGTCTAGTGAATAATCAAGATGAAGATTAATTAAAATAAGCTAAGTTAACTAAGCTAACCTAAGAAAGCAAGTAAATGGTATTAATGGAAATAATCTAGGCAAAGCTAATCTAGATATAAATCCCCCTAGTTTCTCATGTACATCAAACAATGGATTGAATTGGACTCTCACTAAATTAAATAAAAACCTTTCTCAAGTGATTAAATCCCTAACTTCCTAAATACTATAGGGGAATCTCTTCTCAACCTATGATAAAATAAGAGCAACATTAAGTTCAAGAGATTAACATCCAAGGAAGTCTTGTAGGTCTATCTCTAGCACCATAATCAACTCTCTATTCCCATGAGTGATCTATCTATATAAAGTATCTCTACTCATCCAATATAGAAACAATATCCAATCAACAAGCTAGCAATTGCTAATTAGAATAATAAGATTTATCGTGAAAATAAAACAACCAAAGATGAATTGATTAAATTTTAAATCCTTTAATCTATACAATCAAAACTAGGATTCATTACAAATATAATTAATTCATATTAAAATTAAAGAACAAAGATGCAGAAAATAAAAGAGGAAGAAATCTCAAACAGATCTCGAAGATGTTCTTTGAACTCTTCTCTTCAATCTTCCACATCCACTTGGATCTTGATCTTTGATTTGATTAAATCCTTAATATCTCTAGCCTTCAAGCCTTTCTCATGACTCTAGGGCTTAGCCAGCCCTCTTAAATCTCTTTTTTTGCTCTATGGCGGCTCCCCCTTAAAATGCTGTCTGATTTGATTTATATTGCTGAATTTTAACCTCCCACCACTGGAGCCATGGTTGGGGTTCCAACCATGCCAACAACAAGGCCAAAGAACGTAACTTCCCACGGGTGAAATGTCAGCCGTGCCTCCACTCGTGGGAGGTTACTGAATGAATTTCCAATTTGCTCTTATCACACGTATGGAATTCTAGCTGTGTCGTCACCCATGGCTGCCTATATTCTTCCAAAAATCAGTATTTTGGCTTGGATTCTTCACCATTCTAGGTCACATTTGGTTCATGGCATCATTTGGCATTGGATTAACTAAAAGAACTCTAGAAAAGCACTAAACGAACAAATCAAACTCGATTTAAGGATAAAATATTATTAAAAACAAGGGGTAAAGCGTAGTCGATTAAGTGCTTATCAAATTCTCCCACACTTGAGTATTTGCTTGTCCTCAAGCAAATTAAATCATAACAACAGTAAGAGATAAAACCTACCCTCTCTAGTCCAAGAAATTCAAAAGGATTTACAATAACTTGAAATCAGAATGGCTCAAACATGGTAGCCAAATCAAGAAATCTCTAAAACAAATCTCAAAAATCTGAAACCTAAATACTAAATTTACAGGTTTGAGCAAATAATTCGACAAAAACAAAAGTTCAAGCAAAGTAGAGTTATAAGGATTTTCCCCATAGGTGCTTGACTACTCACTCAACTTTTCATTGATTATGCATTTCAATTCATGTTTTCTTTTTAATTAATTAAGGAGCCCGACTTGTTTGAATTGTCATCCTAGTCTTTTTACATGAATGCAAGCACTTATGGTGCCGGCCTCCGGTTACTCAACTAGAATCACACATTCAAATGGCTACTAGCACTATTCATATTCTCAATCCCTTGTGTTTAAAGAGTTAAGAATAGCGGAATATGTAAACATTTTCAAAGCTCTTTTCCATAATATTTTTTTTTAATATATATACTTATTTCTTTTTTTTTTTCAAGAAAAATAGTCAAGCCACCTAAGGTATTAAGCATTTCTACTAAACTAGAACAAAAGTAACAGTGGAATAAAATAGGCTTAAAAAGTATAACTAAAGTTTCAAATTTCAGGCAAAAGGATTTGCAAAAATTTAATTTCCTAATCCTAACCACCACTTTCAATCCACACTGCAACAAGTCATTGTCATAGCAAAATTAGACCAATTTATCACTAGAGAGAGTTAATTTCAAGTCAAACTATTACCATAACTCAATTCACTTAAATGCAAGATTCATAAAAGATAGGGCATAATAATATACCTCTCCCTCACACTAAGTAACACATTGTCCCCAATGTGTTAGAAATAAGGAAAATGAAAAAGTAAAAGAGAGAAGTAACTACCCTAAATGATGAACCATATGAATCATGTTAGTGCTCCTTACAGTGAGAATGTGCCATGATCAATGTTTCTGCATAGAGAAAAATTGAACTACAACCAAAATAAGATCCATTCAAAGTAAAATAAAAACAAAAATAAAATAAAATAAAATAAAAATAAAAACTAAAATAGACCATTAATGGGTTGCCTCCCATTCAGCGCTTCTTTAATGTCGTATTAGCTAGACGTTATCGTTATTCATCTTCCACCTGGCTCAGAGGTTTCCTTGTGCTATCTACCTCCATAAGCCAAGATAAAGAGTAATATGCAAAGGTTGTGGCCTTTGCATAGCCCTTTTTCAGCAACAAAAATTATTTTTGATTCTCCATTGTGTGCAAACTGAAGCTTGCTGGGTTTAGAACCAATGTCGAATAATCTTACCCACAGGTTAGATGTAGGAATTTTAACTTTGGCACCTAAGAGAGCAGGCATATCACAAATATCAGCCACCTCATGCAATTCCAAGATGCTCCACCTAAATTCACCAACCTGAAGTTTCAACTCCACAAAACAAATTTCCCTTTCCAAATAAAATTTACAGACTATAAGTACTAGCCACATACTTGATTCTCTAACAAATATGCACTTAAAGAAAGTTGGCAAGGGTGTAAGATCAGTTATGGCTGGGTGTTCATTTGATGGAATTTGGGGTATAGGAAGGGTGGTTATTATGGTTGTGAGTGGTTTATTATCATTCTCTTCAAAAAGTGGGAGGGCTGGAAAAATAGGGGAGGTGTGATCTTCAGCATGCATAGCTTCCCCCTCCACACTTTCCCATAACTCACTGTCATCAGAAGAGAGTTCTTCAACATTGGATTCCACTCCATTCATGCCCCATTGCTGGAATTAGGGTTGCTCACTTAAGCAATCATCAAATTTTATGTGCGGCAGCCCCAAATTATCTTTACCATTCTCTTTTTCATCACTATCATCATTCCACAGCCAAGTTATGGTAGTGGTCCTTTATTGTTCTTTTGATGGCTTTGGTTTCACTGGGCAAATTGCCTTCAGGTCTCTCACTTAGCAGTTTCAAAATTTGCCCAGTGAAATTCTCTAGATTGTGAAGAGACGTTTGTTGGTGTTTCAGAGCTGTCTCGATGCTCTGAAATCTTTTCTCTATAGCTTCCACTAAAGTCATAAACATCTCTTCCAACCTCTGCTCCTCTTGTGCATGCTCGTTATCCTCTAATGTAGTGTCCATTTCAAATTGAGTTGGGAAGCCAACTGCTAATGCTTCATTTCTTTTGTCCAATTCCCCAAACCAATTCTCCATAGACGTTGTGAATCTTTCTAATGCAAGCTCAAGGGGTGACTTCTCTGTTGGTGCTTCCCATCCATATTCCTTTAGGAAATCAGTGTGATAGATGTACCCATGATCGTGATACTGATTTCCCTAGTATCCCCATTTTGTATTCAGTTTAAAGTTCCAATCTTAATAGTTTTGATCAGCCATGGAGAAATTTTTCTTTTTTCTCTTTTTTTTTTTAAAACACAAACTTAAAACAAAACAAAAATGTAAAATAGAAAAAACAAATAAAATAGTAAAAATATAACAAATAAAACAAGGAAAGCAAAAATAAAAACAAAAACGAAAATATAGAGATAAAAACTACATCAATAATCTCTATTAATATTGCTAATATTATAAAACTATCCTTGGCAACGGCGCCAAAAACTTGATGTGCCAAAATGCACACTAACAAACTGCAAGTGCATAAGTTGATATCAAGTAATAAAGTAGTGAGTATGAGTATCATCTCTACGAGGATAGTATATAACTACTAGCGCAAACTTCAACTATTGTCTAGTGAATAATGAAGATGAAGATTAATTAAAATAAGATAAATTAACTAAGCTAACCTAAGAAAGCAAGTAAATGGTATTAATGGAAATAATATAGGCAAAGCTAATCTAGAAATAAATCCCCCTAGTTTCTCATGTACATCAAACAATGGATTGAATTAGACTCTCACTAAATTAGATAAAAACCTTTATCAAGTGATTAAATCCCTAACTTCCTAAGTATTATAGGGGAATCTCTTCTCAACCTATAATCAAATAGGAGAAGCATTAAATTCAAGAGATTAACATCCAAAGAAGTCCTGTAGGTCTATCTCTAGCACCTTAATCAACTCTCTATTCCCATGAGTGATCTATCTATATCAGGGTATCTCTACTCATCCAATATAGAAACAATGTCCAATCAACACGCTAGCAATTGCTAATTAAAATAATAAGATTTATCATGAAAATAAAACAACCAAAGATGAATTAATTAAAGTTTAAATCCTTTAATCTATACAATCAAAACTAGGATTCATTACAAATATAATTAATTCACATTAAAATTGAAGAACAAAGATGCATAAAATAAAAAAGGAAGAAATCTCAAACAGATCTTGAAGATGTTCTTTGAACTCTTCTCTTCAATCTTCCACATCCACTTGGATCTTGATCTTCGATTTGATTAAATCCTCAACATCTCTAGCCTTCAAGCCTTTCCCATGACTTTAGAGCTTAGCCAACCCTCTTAAATCTCTCTTTTTGCTCTGTGGCGGCTCCCCCTTAAAATGCTATCTGATTTGATTTATACTGCTGAATTTTAACCTCCCACCACTGGAGCCATGGCTGGGGTTCCAGTCATGCCAATGACAGGGCCAAAGAACGTAACTTTCCACAGGTGAAACCTTAGTCGTGCCTCCACCTGTGGGAGGCTACTTAATGAATTTCCAATTTGCTCTTATCACACATTTGGAATTCCAGTCGTGTGGTCACCCATGGTTGCCCATATTCTTCCAAAAATCAGTATTTTGGCTTGGATTCTTCACCATTCTAGGTCACATTTGGTTCATGGAATCATTTGGCATTGGATTAACTAAAAGAACTCTAGAAAAGCACTAAAAAAAACATATCAAACTCAATTTAAGGATAAAATATTATTAAAAACAAGGGGTAAAGTGTAGGTGATCAAGTGCTTATCAGTAGGGAGCAAGCTTAGCACCGGATCTAAGTTCCACCTTGGCTTAGGAATATCACGAGCACTCCTTTTGGAAGAAGGACTCTTGAATAGCGTGAACTCTTTTTGGAGGGACTTGGGTAATACCTTTACTTGAGAACCATGAATTCCTTTTGAAAGAAAGGGCTTGAATTGAACCTTTTCTTAATTAGAAAGCTTAAGAATAGAACTTTAGGTGATTAAGAGGCTTGTGAATGGGGTTTTGAGATGATTAGGAAACTTATGAATGGGATTTTATATGATAAAGGAGATTTTGGAAGAGGGTTTTGATGATTGGAAAGATTAGAAAAAGGGTTTAAAAAGCTTTAGGGAGAGTAAAGAAGCACATAATTGTGTCTGAGTTGTTATGATGTGCAAGGTATTTATAGGAGGAGTTTGAGGCTAAAAATTCACAATTTTTGGGTAGGATTCTGAAAGGGGCATATGCGGTAACTGAGGAGTCGGCTGCGATAATCATAGAGCCTTTTGTAGTTACCGTAGGGCCAGCTATGGTAGCCAATTGGCTATCGCAGGGACCTCTGCGGTAACCATACCGCAGTCAGCTACGAGTTACCGCAGCGGGCATGCGGGCTGCTGTAGTTCTTTTTTTAGCCCATTCTTCTCCGTCTTTGATCCGATTTGAGCCCAGTCTGATTCTATGCATTCGTGATCAAATGTTGGTCATTTGAAAGTAAAAATAGAAGGTTCACAGCTACCCCCATTATTGGACTCAGCCAGACGGGAGGTCGGGTCGGATAAGTGTGAACCAAGGAAATTCTAAAAGTTTTCAAATGACTAAGGACCTTGGTCAATTTTAAGATCTATGTTGAGGTGCCATGCCTATTTTTGGGCTTTTCTAAATTTGTTTGGACTATTTTCCAATTTTTTTGGACATTTTGAATTTCTGAACTTTCTGCAATTATGGAAGATTCTGGACTCTGATTTAGTTGCTTTCTATTTTGAGATACAGATAAAAATCTTGTGGACCTATTTGCTTAGATAAAACTGAATTCTGACTTGAAATGAATTTGTTATGGTAAAATTTGACAACTTAGCTATACGAACTGAAAGGAAATGATGAGGTAGGGCCTAAAGTTTTTTCTATTAATACCCCTCCCTTCTCCATTCATTCTCACCATTTTCAACTTCATCTCTCTCTCTCTACTTAGACTCTTTCTCTCTAAAACTCTTTCACCAAGATGGCTTCTTCAACTTCAAGGCATGTGAGAAGTTATTTGGCGCCCCGAGGTGGTGCGAATCCCAAGGTTCTGCTACAGGAGCCTAGAGATCACGCAAGCTTTACTTGTAGCATGGAGGTATTTATTTTCTTTCCTACACTTGAGTTAGTTCTATACAAGCAATAGAAATAATATGATGCAGCTATGCAGTGATGATTTTTTTTTCTTTTTTTTACAATGACATTTTATGATAATTAAGAAGAAATAAAAAATAAATAAAATAGAAAAAAGTAAAGAAAACCCTACTTTCTTATGCATACAAAAGATTTATTTTCTGTGTATTTCATGTGAAGTCATGTGACCTAAGATTGAGGGGAGGTAGAGGTAACCTGGTGAGAGTTGCTACTTATCTGAATCACCGTCCTGATGTGTGAGCTATGATCGAGCCTTCTGGTTTGCTTGGTCTGCTAGACTTGGACTATTCTCATGAGGGTGATCATGCCTTATTGAGGACTTTGGTAGAGAGGTGGTGGGAGACCACCAATACTTTTCTTTTCCCATGTGAGGAATTGACGGTGACTCCTATGGATCTCTATTTGCTCATTGGTTTACCTTTTTAATGTTTGGCTTTGGACTTTTATAGTTCTTGGACTGCATTAGATAGTCAGAGGATGACTAAGCTATTGGGTTTTGACCCTCCTCACACTTATGTTCATGTGTCGAGAGTCTGGCTTTAGAATCAGATTAGAGATTTAGATCAGTATGGGAGCTACAGTACTGAGCAGGTAGCTCATTCGTGCCTTATGATGATCATGGGTTGCTCCATCTCTCACACGAGGAGAGACATTATTGACTTCAGCATTTTGGCTTCATTGGAGGACTTAACCCATATCTCTAAGTATGATTAGGGAGGTGCCACTATGTGTAATGTATCGGAAGATGTCTGATCTCTCCCGAAACACTTTCTCCAGCCTAGGTGGTACCCATGTTATATAAGAGGTGAGCATGTGTTTTTTTCTCATTTTTGCTTTCTGTATTGCACTTGACTGTTTATCTTGACTAATTGCTATCTATTTTGTAGTACTGAGCTTCTAATACTTTACTCGGGTATCTCCACCCTTAAGAAACTTAGTTCCTAATAGAGTGCCCTGAGCGTACTTATGGAGTTATGGTAACCGCAGTCGCTTTGATAGGATGGATTTTGCTGGTTATTGGACCCATTTTAGCCAATTAGGTGTGCACCAGGTATTTGTCCTGCTAGTTGGCTTTCTGTTGCTTTTAATTACTTTGGGCTTACTTTCTGTTTTGTAGGTCCGGTGGAATTCCTATCAGGATCTCTTGCCATCATCAGTGATGGAGTGGATGGGTCCCAACTATATACTTTCCTCATACATATTACTTCTGTACTTTAGGGATGGGAGAAGATATTACCTTAGGGAAAGAGTCAGAGGGCAAATTACTGGTAATAGGGTTATGACTTTACCTCCCCCAGCAAATATGAGACATGGGTCCAACATTATAGATGATGAAGCGTTGATGGCAGGCCTCCCTTGTGACCACTTCTTAGATTATAATGCGGATTATGAATAATGCCAGGCTTCCTTGATGACTGGTACTGTCCCTAGGAGGGATTATGTTTCTGATCCTAAGAGATTAACTGCTGGTTCCATTGATTGATTGCTGGTTCCACTCAGACCCCTTCGATTAGTGACCCTTTGAGTAGAGCAGGGCCTTCCAGGGTTACTCTTACTCCTATTACTGCTGTTCTTGACCTTAGAATAGCTTCAAGATCATTTAGTGGTGATATTTGGCATCAGAGCTTATGGCCTTTTACACGTTATTAGTACTTTTCTATTAAGCAGGGGCAACTGGTTGAGTATGATTCTTCTATAGTGGTGCCATTTAGATGGTCTGAGGTTCTAGTAAATACTTCTGAGGTAGGTTGTCTTAATTCTAACATGACTTTTGATTCTTGTTCAGTTGCTTGACTTTTTTTTTTTATTTTGTAAATGCCTATGGATTGGGCTCATGAGGCCCAGAAGGTCATGGGTCATCCAACTACTGCTCTGTCATCTGCTTCAACCCAAGAGGAGCTGGGAGGTAGCAGAGATGCTGGTTGAGGCAGAGGTGCCAATGGTGATGAGGGAGATGAGTCTTCACATGAGCGAAGGAGGGAGAGGCGCAGACATCGTTAGACACTATGTTATCCTTCCTTTGAGTTATTGGTTTTATGGATGATGATGTCATGAACAGTTTTACTTGTTGTGAGATGCACTTCTATCCTGATCATGTATGTGTAATATGTATGAATGCAGTTCCTAAATTTAACTGAAATAGGGCTTCAAACTTTTTTTTTAATGCTAAGAAGCCTTGCCGTAGCTCCAAATTTGCAGAATGGAGATGGAAAAGGTGTCGCGGCAACATGGTAGAGTTTGCAGTTGCCACAAAAGGGCCTGCGACAACTGCAGGAGTCCCTGCGATAGCCAAAATGGTTACCGTAGAGACTCTGGGGCAACCTCAAGGATGGTTGCAGTAACCATAGAGAGGCTGCAGCAACCGCAGTGTGATTTATCTTTGGTTCTGATTTTTCTTTATTTTTTGCTGTTTATAGGCTCTTCCACTTCTTAAAACTCCATTCCTTTAACCTTTGAGCGCTTTTCAATACTTTTTTAGCATCTTTCTTTGCTTTTTCAAGATTTTTCATTTTTATTTTTTTGAAACTTTTTTCTCAATGAAATCCTATTTCAGTTATGCAATGTTCTTATGGTGCAAGAATCTTACTAAAGTGGAGAAAATAAATTTGCGAAAATATGGAGTAAGTGCCATGCCTGTTTTGAAGGGAGTGAAAATTGACTGGGATTTTTGGTGTGCCTGTATACGCTTTTGGGATCCTGTTGCCCATGTATTCAGGTTTCGGGCAAGCATGGAAGAAGTGTGTCCTACTTTTGAGGAATTTTCTGTGTTGCTCGGATATGATCTTGAGGCTCTTTTGGTTACTCCTGTCGAGAGAGTGGGATATTTCAACTCCTTTAGAAGGCTTTTGCATTTTTGTAAGGAAATGGCTAGTCCTATGGTGGTGGAGGATTGGGTGGATTTAACTACTGTGGTTGCAGAATTTCATGATCCCAAAGGCTTTGAGGATGATAAGTGGTTTCATTTGAGGATGCGGGCTCTTCCTTTTTGTCTGACTGCTGGATATATCTTCATGGGCCCTATTGGTTGCGGTGATGCTAGGGTTGCTGATTTGATTCCTCAGATAGAAGAGGGAAGATCTATTGTTGCCATTATACTTATTGAGACTATTATGAGTCTGGATAAGGCGTATGATTCGAGCGGTCCATAGACTATCAGTTCCCTTATGCTTTAGATTTGGCTGAGAGACCATCTTTGAATAATGGCTCCTCCTGTTAAGGTAGATTACTCTGCTTCCTGGTATAGGATCCATAATATTGTGATCAAAAAGGTCTCTGAAAGGAAGTGGCATAAATGGCTTCTTGAATTGGATTCTGATGAGTTACTTTGGAGATGTGAGTGGTATAAAATAAATTGGTTCATGACCATGAATTTTGGTTATAGGATGGTTTATCTTTTGGGTTTGAGGATGGTCACTTTTTATCAGGCTACTAGAGTTATACGCCAGATGGGCCATAAACAAGGCGTGCCCCTAGACTGTGCTTTGTTTCAGTTTGTCCTTATTACCGAGATTGTGGCCTGAGCCATTAGGAATGGATGGGTGAGAGGTTTTCATGCTGTTCATTCTTCTCATCATTATGACAAGACTCTAGAGTATATCGATTGGTGGATAGCAAACTCATGGCGGTTTGAGAAAGCTAGGAGAGCTGCAATGATTGAGGAGATAGAGGAGGATGAAGATAAGAGTCATGATTGACCTTTTGTCCCCATTTTTTGTTTTCTTTTAGGAAGGCTTTTTAGCTTGTAAGATCGATTTAATGCTTATGTCTTTTATTTTCTTTTTTAATGTTCCAAAAATTAAATAAGACAAATGAGACATCTTGTTTTTTTGGATGCAAATAAGAGCCAAACAAATGGGTAGTACATAATGAAATTTTATTGATGATTTGGACGGAACCCACATGGGTTGCCTACGTATCTCCTTACAATAATTTCATCATCATCATTTTTTCTTTTATGGAGAATCAGGTCCATGTAAGTCTTGACTTTACATGAATGCAAATGCGATGATTACAAGGATGCTTATACAAAATATATCTTGAGCTGATCCAAATTGCATGGGCTTGAAAATTCTATGCCGTCTAAATCCATTAAGATAGCTGCTCCTCTGGATAAGACCTTCTTTAGCATGAATAGGCCACTCCAATTGGTCTGAATTTTCCCCTTATATCATGAACAAGTGCTCTAATTTCCTTTAAAACAAGGTTACCTTCTTATAGTCCCTTGTCTCTAACCTTTTTGTTGAAATGCCTTGCCAATTTCTGCTAGTAACCTTGAATTCGATACAAGGCATCCATCCTTTTCTCATCAATGGCATTGAGCTATTCATAGTAGCCTTTTGCCCATTCTACTTCATCCACCTGACTCTTTTTCATGATCAGAGCTGATTTTTCTTTCCACCTTAATTGGAAGGATTGCTTCCATTCCATACACCAGGGAGTATGGTAGTGTGTACTGACGTTTTATATCCCCATAAAGCATAAGGTAGATGTAGGTGCCAATCTTTATAGTTGTCAACCATCTTTTGAAGTATGTTCTTGAGAGTCTTGTTTGCAGCTTCCACTGCACCATTTGTTTGATGCCTGTAAGGAGAAGACCTGTGGTGTTGGATTTTCTCCTTTTTCAGCAGCTGGGTGACTTCTTTTTTGGAAATGGGATCTATTATTGGTATTTTTTCAAAAGGGATTCCATACATACAAAAGATGTTGGTATGAATAAATTGAGCTACTTATTTAGAATCTAACACTTGGTAGGGTGCAGCTTTAACCCATTTGGAAAAGTAATCAATTGCCACCATGATGTATTCATGTTTGCTTGAGGATTTTGGGCTTATCTTTCCAATGACGTCGAGGCCCCAAGTAGCAAATGGCCAAGGTGTGGTGATTGACGATAAAGGTATAGGAGGTTGTTTCTAAAGCTTAGCATAAACTTGGCATTTTTCCACGTACTTAACACAATCCTTATTCATGGTAAGCCAAAAGTATCCTTGGTTTGCAATTTTGCGGGCCAAAGTAATACCATTCATGTGTGGGCCTTCACCACCACCATGCATCCATTCCATGATCTGTTGGGCTTCTTCTTCAGTGACACATCTTAGGTGGATATTATCTTAAGTTTATTTGTAGAGCACATCCCCATTTAGAATGAATCCCTTGGATAACTGTCTCATAGTCCTTTTTTCTATTTTAGAGGCCCCTTAAGGATAAAGCCCATTTTTTATATAATTGAGAATATCCCAAAACCATGGTTTGTTATCCACGACTTGCATATTCAGGCAATGAGTTATGCACCCTAGTTTATGCTCCACTTCAATTATGATTAGTCTGATTATGACGCCATTGCTTATGTCAAGCATCAAGGCGAGTGTTGCTAATGCATCAGCGAATCTATTCTTTGTTCTTAGGAGATAATGGAAGGATAATTCACAAAAGTTGGCTGCCAATTTATCTAGGCATTTGTGGTATAGAACCAAACACTCTTCTCTGATTTTCCATTTTCCCAAAGCTTGGGACACTATTAGATTCAAGTCTCTATAAATCTCGAGGTGCTTAATTCGGAGCCTTATTGCTACTTTAAGGCCATAAATACATGCCTAGTATTCTGCCTCATTGTTCGTTACTTTGAAGTTTAGCTTGATGGTTATGGGTATGCTTTCCCCGTTTAGTGTAATGAACACGATGCCAGTACCATACCCTTTGTTATTTGATGCCCCATCAAAGTAAAGCTTCCAAACTTCATTGCCAATCATTAGGATATCCTTATCGGGGAATTCAGGCTCAGTCCATTCATCATCTATTGGGGATACTGCTAATTGGTCTACTACTATGCTTCCTTTGATTGCTTTTCTTTGTAAATATTTGAGATCATATGCTGCCAACACTGCCATCCATCTTTCCATCTTATTGTTAAGAACTGGCTTCTCCATAAAAAATTTCAAAGGGCTCTTGTCAGCAAGGATATGAGTTATGTAGGAACTAAGATAGTATTACAGTTTGTGGCAAACCCAAACAAGGGCAAGGCACAGCTTTTCTATATAACCATATTTGAGTTCATGGGACAACATTCTTTTGCTCAAGTAGTAGTTGGAATTTTCCTTACTAGAGTCAGGAGCATTCTGGGCGAGCATTGCCCTCATTGCTTCATTCGTCATGGATATGTAAAGCAACAACAGTTTCCCAGGCCTCGAAGGTTGTAGTACTGGTGGGTTCAACAAATATTGTTTAATTTGATCAAAGGCCTTCTGGCAGTCTTCATTCCATTGCTTTGAGGCTCCTATTCTAAGTAACTTAAAGATGGGCCCATATACATTAGCGAATTGATTGATGAATCAACTAATGTATTGGAGCCATCCGAGGAAGCCTCTGATCTCCTTTTATGTTTTAGGAGGTGGCATTTCTAAAATTGCCTTTGATTTTGTAGGGTCAATCTCTATACCTTTCTTGCTGACCATATGGCCTAGGAATATCCCAGATGAGGCATGAAAAATAAATTTGGTAGGATTGAGTTTGAGATTATATTAGTGAAATCTAAAGAAGAATTGCCTTAAAGCTTCCAAGTGTTCTTTGATAGTACTGCCCTTAACCACCATATCATCGACATATAATTCAATCTCTTTGTGCATCATGTCATGGAAGATTGTGGTTGCCATCCTTTGGTATGTTGCCCCTGCATTTTTAAGTCCAAATGGCATAACTCTATAACAATAGGTACTACGCTCGGTGATGAAGGCTATTTTTTCTTTGTCAGGGGGGTGAACCATTATCTGATTATATCCCATGTCCAGATCGGTTAAAGAAACCATTTTGGATCCTGCCATTCGGTCCACTAGAAGGTCAATGTAAGGCATAGGAAAGTCATCTTTTGGACAAGCCTTGTTCAAATCTCTATAGTCCACACACATTCTAACTCTGCCATCTTTCTTAGGAACCGGAACAATGTTGGCAAGCTAGGAGGGGTAGTTGATGGGCTTCATGAAGTTGTGGTCCAGTAGCTTCATAATTTCTTCTTTAATTGGCATGGACCATTTAGCTTTGAGTCTTCATAGTTTCTGTTTGACTGTCTTGGAATCAGGGTAGATTGGAATTTTGTGAACGGCTATGCTCGGATCCAAACCCATCATGTCCTTAGGATGCCATATGACACAGTCTTAAAATTCTTTAATCATTTCCTCTATTTGACCCCTGTTTATGCATGTAGATGTTATGAATGTAGTTTTTGGTGTATCATGTGTGCCAGCATTTATTGGCTCTTTGATGGCATCATCTTTTATTTTGTTTATTTCAATTTTTTGATTAGATGTCTCATTTAAGTTAGATTTAAGATTTAGAACATTAAAGAAAAATGAAGACACAAGATCATAAGAGGAAAGGGAAAACTTTTTATTGAATTCGAACATGGATAAATCTTAGTTTACATCAAACTCAAAAGCTGGACACTTCAGGTCAATTACATTATTATCACTAAAAACATAAGAAATTGAAGACTTTGACTCTGACTCGGACTCTAACTCAGACTAGGACTGGAACTCTATCTCGAATTGACAGAATGGGCTCTCCTCGAAATACCAGTTATTCAGCTCGGTCTCATTTAGTTGGATTAGGGTGGATGGGTCAGGTTCCTCCTCCTCCAAAGTAAGCATGAAGACTTCATCAAAAAGACTTGCCTTCCTGTTCTCCTCTCAATCTTGACTTAGCATGAAAATGGGCTCGTAATCCTCTAGTGAAAGCTTGACATCAAAGAAAATTTTGAAACCAATAATTAATTTTCCAGTAATAGGACAGACCCAGGGTTCGAGAAAGCCACAGTAAGGAACGGTACCACTTTCTTTTACAAAATATCCATTGAGGGTTTTGAAATAAGGGCGCATGGGCAAGTCATAAGTCTCACCTCGCTTAAGGGCCGCTACTCTTTCCTTGGCCCATTCCTCCATTTCCATAAGATCCTCCTCAGTAGGCTCATATCTTAACCTAAATGATGGCATTGCAACTGGGTTGTCCATAAAGGACTTTAAGCCTTGTTGATTTCTTCCAAGACCTAGGCCAGGAAAATAGTTCATTTTTCTTAACATGTTAGCCACAGTAATGTTTCCAAAAGGATCAAAATCGAGTGGAACAAATTCTTTACCTTCTTCACCCTTGAGGAACTGGATGAAAGAGAAGCTTGAGAGAGCGTAGGCGGACAATTTAGGTTGAATTTCTAAAATGGGCACAGAGTTCGAAATGTCAACCTTGTCATGCATGTCCCCTTTTATGGTAACAATCCCTTTCCCATAAGGAAATTTGACTTTCTGATGCAGTGATGAAGGGAGTGATGAAGGGATCGCCTTAGCTTAATGGATCCAGGGTCTTCCAAGAGGTAGGTTAAAATAAGTAGGAACATTAATTATTTAGAAGGGAATGGAAAAGATTCTAGGTCCGATAGTGACATGCAGTGTGGCGACCCCAACTACTTCATTCTTAGTATTGTCATAGGCCCTCACTATTTTTTCAGAAGGGGTGAAGTCTGTTACTTCCAGGCCTAGGCAACTAGCCACTTTTAAGGTACACACATTCAGTGCCGAGCCATTATCGATGAGAACTATGGGCACAGTTTTGCCTCGAGTCATCACCATTATATAGAGGGCATTGTTATGGTTAGAGTCCCCTTTTGGCAAGTCATTATCTCCAAATGATATTGAAACTCCCTTAGCAGCACTAGTGATTGAAGCCACAAATTCTTGGGGGTGATATCAATAGGAGTTTGACATTGATTTAGCGCCTTGTAAAGAGCTTGGCGGTGAGGATATAAGGATTAAATCAAACTCCATATTGAAATATTTGCTTGAGTCTTTTTTAACTGCTTGAGTGTGGGGCCTTCATCAGGTTCAAGACTCTTTTTCATATTGTCAAATGGTGCAGGGACAAGTTAAGTGTTTTAGATTGGTGGGTTTGGATTTTAGACAATTCTGCCACTTCGAGTGATGGCATCAATCTCCTCAAGTAGGTTGGTGAGGTCTAACATACAACAGTAGTTAATAGTTGATTCTATTAATGAGATGGGGTCAACTCCTTCATGAAGGGTAATTGCATTTACTGTGTGGTTGGGTAAGGGGTTGGTTATGAAGTTGAGTCCGGCTTTGGGCAGTAACAGGTCATTTGAATCGATTAGATCTTGGATCTTGTTTCTTAAGGCCTTGCATGCATTAGTTTTATGCCTTGGTCCTTGGTGGTAATCACATCTTCCATTTGGGTTGTGATTTTTAGGTAGTGGGTTAGGGACAGGTCTTAGTTCGAGAGGTTGCACCATTCTTGCCTCAAGTGGCTTCTTGTAAATGACACTCATGGCTACCCCCCTAAATTAGAGAATTGGCACCTTTCAATCTTGATGGCTTCTTGATTGCAATGGCATTTACTTCCCCCCTCCCCCCTTTCTGATTCATCAAGGAAGTTACATTTCCTTGATGTGCCGCTTTCTTGTATCTTGACCCAAATGCGGATTCTTCTTTTATGTGCCCACTTTGGATTAGATCTTCAATCTTAGAAGCGATGGAAATCAGGGCTTTAAAGTCAGGCAAATATTGGGTGAGCAGTCTATCTTGATAAACCGGGAGGAGATTCTTGATAATAATATCAATTTGTTCATGCTTGGGAGGTCGATTTACTATTTGGGAAGCCTTTTTCCTCTATCTCGTAAGGAACAAAGAGAAGGATTCTTTTGCATACTGTTTGGTAGTTTTAAGGTCTCTTCTTGTCACATCGACCTCAATGTTGTAGTGATATTGCTTGATAAAAACATCACAGATGTCATCCCAGGTCCATTTTTTAGACGCATCCAAGTCTACAAATCACTTAACAGTAGTACCAGTTAGAGATTGTTGGAATAATTGAGCAAGGAGCTCATTGTCCACTCCTAAAGGATGCATGGCTCCTACATATACCTTAAGATGGGTTTTAGGGCAGGTAGTTCCATCAAATTTATCAATATTTGGCATTTTGAATTTAGGAGGTACCCTTGCATTAGGAAACAGACTGAGAGAGCTTGTGTCAACCACGTCTTCCCTTTTCTTTAAGTTCTTAAGCATCTTTTCCATAACTTCAATTTTGTCTATGAATACCTTTAGCTCGAGGTTAACTTCTGTCCCTTGGGAAAGATTAGCTAGAAGGGAGATGGATGTGGTGGTGTGGACTGGTGGGTTAATGGGCACGGACTAAAAGAGTGGGTTGGTTTTCAGAACAAATGGTGATGAAAGGGTTTCGACTTTTTCCTTGTCTTTTAGGTCAAATTTGGAAGCAAATCCAAAAATAGGGTAAGAGTCAGGTTTTGGATTCATTGGGTCTGGATCCGTCAAACTCTGGTTCATGGTTGTCCAGGCCATCATTGTTTGGACGTCTTCCATAATAATCCTCCTTTGATTTTGAAGTAGGTCTTTGAAACGAGCCTCTTGCCTTTAAGCATTTCCTCTTATTGTTCAGTGAACCTAGTAAAGAGCCCATTAATCAAGTCATCAACTCTAGTAGTAGCAACGACTTCTTTCCCTAATCCGATTGACATTTCTTGAACCTTTAAAAAGATGAAGCTAGGTCAGTTTTTAGCTTAAGTGAAGATAAGGACAAGGTGAGATCATGAAATCCTAATCACAGTAGTAAGATAAGGATGAAGGTTCCATGGGTAGACATGGGTTTAGGAATTTGACATGGGTTTGAATAGGGACTAGCAGTGTTTGGGTGGTTTTCAGACTTTCCACTTTAGTAGGAATCTTGCATGATGCTAATGCATACATGCGTGTATGCATGAATGAAAAAGGTTTCATGATAGTGACATACCAAGTTCGGCATTATGGTACATACAATTCTAAAGGAATGTCCTATGAGTGATTACATGAAAGGGTAAAAGGTGGCTTGAAAGAAACCCATCATATTAGAGATGTGATATACCTAACCACATGTGAGTCAAGGAGTCTCACATGGGTCCAATGGTACGTGCATACTCATTACACCTTTAAAAGGATTAAAGGATACGTCATGGGCTGGATAATTTCACTATCGACAAGTAGACCTAAGGAAAGTTGCCCGATCGATGTTACTTTCTATCCTTTGTTTTCTTAAGAAACTAATATTTTGGACAAGGAGCCCAATGTAGTGATGCATAAAAAAACCATTTTGCAATAAAAGCCAAACTTTCGTTTTACCAAGAGTAGTCCACTTTATCCTTTATTTGAAAAAGATTTCAAAGTCCTTAGTGGAGTCGCCAACTGTGACGCCTCACCCGAGCACCAAGTCCGATCCGCTAGAGGGAATTGAAAATGCCTATTTGGGAGAAACATGAAGATTGAAACCCGCTACGAGTTTGGAAAAATTTATATTTTGTAAATTGTTATTTGTAAAAGGAGTCGCCACTTCAATTTTATTTATTTTAGTTGAGAAAATTAAAGGAAAAAATCCAATTTAATTGACTCCAAAATTATACCATTTATCCCAAGGAAAAGCACTAATCCTTGAATGACCAAAGAGGGTTTGGGGACTAGGTTTTGGTTAAAAGAATATAAAAAAAATTAGTTTGGCTTAAATATAAGATAGCTTTTGTAAAGAAGTATTCATGTATGCATGAACAGATATAATATGATGCATGAAACAATATTATTCGTGCAATATGTGATAAATATGACATAATGATAATCACAAGATGCAAAAAGTAAACGAAAAACTACTTAAAATTATTACAAGGAAAAATGCTAAAATAGAAGATCTTTCCAATGGCCCTTATGGGTTCTAGGAAAAGTACACATTCCCTAAATATAATCTAAACAACTAGAATGGAAAGAGAGTATTAAAACAATTATAATAAAAAGAATTAAAATTTTTATTTTTATTTAAGAAAAGTAATTTCAATCCTAAACTATGTGAAGAAGGTGATAGAGAGAAGAAGTTGTTAATTTTAACAGAGTTGAATGCCTTAGAGATGACAAGCCTACGTATCCCTTTGAATGGGAATCAAATCCCACGCAGTTCTTCCTTTTTTCGAAGGAGGGATTTTTTAAGTCATAGCCTTTGTTATCATGTTTTGATTGATTTTAAAGGGCTTAGAGATTTGTTAATTAGGTTAGATTTTAATCAGCGAAAATTAGATCTTTTCAAATTTAGATCTTGAAATTGCAATTGAATAGGAAAAGGAAAGAACTTTTACCTTTGGCTTCCATCGGCGAGGAACGTAGGAAGCGAGCTTAACACCAGATCTAAGTTCCACCTTGGTTTAGGAATATCACGAGCACTCCTTTTGGAAGAAGGACTCTTGAATAGCGTGAACTCTTTTTAGAGGGACTTAGGTAATACCTTTGCTTGAGAACCATGAATTCCTTTTGAAAGAAAGGGCTTGAATTGAACCTTTTCTTAATTAGAAAGCCTAAGAATAGAACTTGAGGTGATTAAGAGGTTTGTGAATGGGGTTTTGAGATGATTAGGAAACTTATGAATGGGATTTTATGTGATGGAGGAGGTTTTGAAAGAGGGTTTTGATGATTGGAAAGCTTAGAAATAGGGTTTAGAAAGCTTTAGGCAGAGTATAGAAGCATGTAATTGTGTCTCAGTTGTTATAAGGTGCAAGATAATTATAAGAGGAGTTTGAGGCTAAAAATTCATAGTTTCCAAGTAGGATTCTGAAAGGGGCATGGTGTGATAACTAAGGAGTCGGCTATGGTAACTGGAGAGCCCTTTGCGGTTACCACAGGGTTGGTTGCGGTAACCAGCAGGGACCTCTGTGGTAATCACAGAGGCAGCTGCGGTAACCACAGCCGGCTGAGAGTTACTGTAGCGTGCCCACAGGCTAGCGCAGTTCATTTTTTTAGCCCATTCTTCTCCGTCTTTGATCCGATTTGAGACTAGTCTGATTCTATACATTTATGATCAAATGTCGGTCATTTAAAAGTGCAAAATAAAGGGTTCACAAGAGGATTAATTGATTAAGATTTCATGAATAAATTATAAGAGTAACAAATAAAGGATTGAATCATAATTGATATGTGAATTGGGAATTTACGTGTAGGAGGAATTGAGGTGAGAAAAGATGAGTTGCGTGCAAGTGGAGATGGGTCGAACCTAACTAGAGGATATAATGAGAAAGGTGAGTAATTATTATTCTATTTTCTATTGCGAATATGATATCAAAAATGTATTATTGTTAAACCACCTTGCATGAAACTTCTATCCATTTGAATTTCCTAATCGCTATGAGAATTCCAAATAATAAGTCCTTAAATATTTTTTCCATGTGCTTATTACAACACATATATGAATACTTGATTTCCTTTTGATAATATAATTGAACTACGTATATATGTTCATTATGATTTTAAAAGTTATAATGTATTTACTAAAATAGTTATTAATGCGTTTATAAGTGTTAAATGAGTTTATGTTTATGTTTATGATTTTAAAAAGTTATATATGATTATGTTGATTTTGTAAGTGTTAAATGAGTTTGTTATTGATGAGTGTTGAAGTATTTTATATGAGTATTTGCAGTCTCCTATGTGAGCACTTAAATTTGTTAAATTCTCTTATAGAAGATGTGTTATTTGATTGTTTTTCTGTATATGGAATTTATATGCTAGTGCATTGTTATATATTTTATAAAGTTATTTTATTCAATTTTTGAATTTTCAAGCAGAGATCTCCTTATCTGGTGTGGGGAACACTGAGCAGTGTACACTGTAGTGATTCTAGCTGGGAGGAGGTATGATCCTAGCCACTTAGCTTGGCCCGCCTGGCATAAAATGTATAATATTGCTTTGCAAGAAGAGCCTCTACTAATAATGTGATTCTGATAAGATGCATGGATCAAATCCGCATCCAACTATTGTAGACCAGATCTCTGCTAATGATATGACATGATATGATAGTATTTTATGAATGATGTTTTACAAAGAAGTACAAGATGTATGGCAAATGCTCTGCAAGAAGAGCTACCGCTATTGTAGTGTTGATGAGAAGATATAGATTAAAATCTTCTCTTATCTATTGTAAAAGATTTTAAAGATGATTACGAGATAAAGAAGTTTTGAAATGTATTTCGTAAGTTGTATTTACAATTGTATTTGAATCAAATTTCAAGTTATTAGTTATTTAAAGAAAGTATTTAAAATGTATTATTAGTTATATGAAATATTATTTGAAATGTGTTACTATTTATTTGAAAGTATATTTAAAACTATGGTTAGTTACTAAATTTGTATTTGAAGTGTATTTGCAAATTCTTTGTATTTAAATGATAAGTTTCAAATGTATTAAAGTATTTGTTATATGACTCTACTTTCGAAAGTATAATAAGTTATTAATATTTGATAAATTAATTTCAAGAATAATATATGTGATATGCTATTCAATATATATATATATATATATATATATATATATATATATATATATATATATATATATATATATATATATATATATATATATATATATATATATATATATATGTTATTGATACTTGATTTAAATTTCCAAAAGTATTATTGATAATCTCTGTCATTCATTTCTTCTATCAACTAGTATGTTTATATATATATATATAAGTCAGCCAAATGTTCTCCTTATTAACAGACCCTGGATACCCAGCCATGTAAACTATTGTAATATGATTTTATTCACTGAGTCATAAACTCACTCCCCTTTTTCCAAATTTCTCTACAGGATTTTGAGAGTGATCAGTCCAAACTGTAGCATGAGTCTTGCGTGGAGATGGCGTATGAGTAAAAGCCTCTTTGAAGATATTTGCCATGTTATTTATGTGCAAGTATATGTATGTTATAGTTAATTGCTCTGTAGAAATTGATGTTGTGTTTGTAATATAATTTGTTTATGTAAGAATGAGAAATATGTATAAATTAATTGATAAATATTATTGACGATCATTAAGAAGAATGTATAGAATTGTATTATGAGATGATGATGTGATTCAGGTTGTGATCTTGGACAGTGTTCATATGATTATTATGATTTGGTTGCTTTGGTTTTGATAGCAGGTAGAGAGGTTCTACAGGTTTTTTGTGCTCTTATGGCTACCCATGCCCTAAGACCATCCATCCCAAAAGTAGGATGTGACAGGTCTATTTAGGTTGCTCAAGCATCCACTACATATCAATTATTGATGACCGGATAATGGCGGTTAACAATACCATTCCCCTTGAACCACATCCCATCTCCCCACCCCAAATTATTTTTATTTTTTGAGATGAAACAATAATCAAACTAATTTTTTAAAATTACTTTTTTATATAATTAGATTACCTTTTTTTATTTTCTAATGGTCGATGGTTGCTTGCGGCAGTAGATTGTAGTCATTAACAGTTAACAGTGGTGACTATATGTGTGTATTTATATATTTTTTTATAATAATAAATTTGTCAAAATTCACAAAATAACTTCTCATTTTAAAGAAAAGCAAGTCATATTTTATTGATAAAAAATATATATATTTTTTATTAATTTGCTTTCTTGAAGCAATCCAAACGTTAAGAAATTTAAAAGAAAAATTTTCCATAATTTTCCCAAACGGAACCCGAGCCTAAATTATACTCTTGATAATCATTCTTGACCATTTTTTATTGAGAATCATCTGATATGATATCAAGTCATCTTATAAAAAATGTAGATGAGCTGCGTACCACTCAGATACACTTCTCTTTGATTCTTTTTCTTGCCTTAGAAAATTAATAATAACCCGTGCATTTACTATTATTTTCCAAGTTCATAGATTGTCCATCATTTATCTCAAAAAGTCATATGTACAACAAAGTGATTGTTTACCAAATCTCTGTAGAAAAATTTATTCAAGACTCGAGAACATGATGTTGCTAATCACACAGGGTATATGGGTATCTCACACCTCAAAATATTGAAGGTAGACTACCAAATAGTTTTTCTTGGGACACTTGTCCACTTGGTAAAAATGCTAAAATTACTTGTATCTTGAGTCTCAATGTTAGCAAGCCAAGTGCCTCTCTTTTTTTTGAAAAAAAAAAAAAATGTCAGGCAAGTGTCTGCCACCATCCATTGATTCCTCTAAATGCTTATATGATTCGTTTCCCACTTAGGCGACACAATCCTCTAATGCTAAATGAAAGTGTATGTATTATATCATTATATTTTTGGGACAATTTCATAGTAAATTTATTTAATAATATCTCATATTTATTAAAATATTTTATTACTTTTTATTTATATTTTAATGAATTAAAAAATATTTTCTTAAGATATTTATATATATTTTTATAATTTTTAGAAATTAAAATAAGTTTTTAATAGAAATCAATTCAAATTTAATATAAAATTTAATTCGATCTAAACTGAACCGATATAATTTTTAGTAAATCAAATCAACCCGAAATTATTAGTTTTATATTATTTTGATTTGATTTTGATTTGAAAATTTATTAAACAGAAAATATCAATTGATCTAACATATTACTTATAAATCACCCAAACCAACTTACCTACACCCCTAAAATTTATACTACATGATTTTTCATAATAAGGATTAAGTGGCTAGGTCTCATTTGGTTTCTTGGAATAAAAAAAAAGGAATGAAAATACGGATGTATATAGGTTAGTTTGGATGGTTTGTAAATAATATGTCAGATCAAATCGATATTTTTTGTTAGCAAATCTTAAAATCAAAAAAATCAAAATGATGTGAAATTGATAATTTCGAATTGGCTTATTTATTAAAATTTATATCGGATTTAATTTACATTAGATTAGATTTTATATCAGCTTCAAATTTGAATTGATTTCCATTAAATACTTATTATATATAACACCATTAACAATTGTACAAAAATAAATTAAGAAATTAAAAGAGACAAATATTAATCCTATTTAAATTGGAATAATAAATGACGATGCATGACTATCAGTCTCCCACCATTACGAAAAAATGTGCCAAGAAGTGTGTGGACGAATGTCTTGGCGTAAGAGCTTGGAGTAAAAATGACTGACGTTAATATTGCAACAATCATCTTCATTCAAATACTATAAAAAACACAATTTACACACTAAAAGTTTTATTGGTAAATTATATTTTTTTAGTCAATAATATATATACTGACAAAAAAATTTAGTCGATTTTAAATTTGTTAATAATACAATTTACCGACAGAATATAAAAATATTGGTACATTGTTTTCATATTATTAGTAAAATAATTTATATTATTAGAATTTTTTATATAGAGGCAATTTATTTACGAAATTTTTAATTGGTAATCTGTCGGCAAATTTATTTTAAAATAAAAAATCCGTCAGTAATTCATCCGTAAATTTTAAATAAATATTTTTCGAAAGTAAATATTTTGCTAGTAATCAATTTGTAATTTTATAAATTAATTTAAAAAAATAAAATATTCTGTCAATAATGTGTCGGTAAAATTCTTTTTTAAAAAAATATATTTTTTTTAAAAAATACATATTTTTAAAAAATAAAAATTATAATTTTTAGAATGGATATGAAAATTAAAAAAATAAAGGTTGTAAAATAAATTAGGAAGTTTAAAGAATATAAAAAAATGACTAAAATAAAAAAAATTAAATTAAAATTATATTTCAAAACTAAAAAAATAATAAAATAAACCTAAAAGAGAGAAAGAGATGAGAGTAAAAAAGAAAAAGTAAGATAAATAATTTATTAAATTTATTTTTTAGTTTACTAAATTATAAAAAAAATTTATTAAGTATAAATAATTTAATAAAAAGAGTTAAATTTTAGATAACACATCATTAATTTTTTTTAAAATCATAGTAATACTTTTTTTATGTTATAAAACAATCTAAGAAATATAAATAATAAATTATAAAAACTAACAAAATAAAGGAAATTGAAATAAATTTAATACTTTTTTTCTATTGAAATAAAGCTTTGGAATATAAATAAAATAAAAAAAAAAGAATAAAAAAGAAAAAATATATGAGTATTAAAGATTATGGAAGTATTAAGTGATGAAAAAGAAAAGAAGAAATAATTAAATAAGAAAGAAAAAAAAATATTTGTGAGAAATAGAGAGAAGAAATTGAGAAAAGAATAAGAAATAAGAAAGAGAAAAAGCGTGAGAAAAAAATGGTAAGTAAGAGAGTAGGAGTTTTTTTATACTTTTTTTTTATACCGTTTACGGACTGATTACTGATTAAATTTTTATTAATAAATTTTTTAAATGAAAATTTCCCTCGAAAATTTTCATTTAACTATGAATTACATACCAAATTTTATGTTGGTAACTTTTTTTTTTTTTTTAAATTTAGAGAAAATTTGAAGAAAATTTTCCCTCTAAAATTTTCATTTACCAACTAGAATTTTTGTTGGTAAATTTATCAACAAGGAGTTTTGTTGATAATTTAAAATTTTTTGGTAAATTGAAAAAACAAGTTGCTTTATAATTACCAAATGAAATTTTGATCAGTAAATTTACTAGTGAAAATTTTTTTGTCAATAAAGTGAAAAGTTTTTATAAGTAAATTATATAAAAATTTTGCTCTCTAATTTACCGACTAAAATTTTATCGGTAAATTTATCGACTAAAAATTTTTCGGTAAATTAAAATTTTTTTGGTAAATTAAAAAATTCATTTTTTAATTACTAACTAAAATTTTGGTCGGTAAATTTACTAACATAAAATTTTTATTGGTAAATTGAAAACTTTTTATAAGTAAATTAAAGAAATTTTTTCTTTCAAATTTATTAACTAAAATTTTTGTCGGTAAATTTACCAATACAAAGTTTTATTGGTAATTTAAAATTTTTTTGTTAAATTGAAAAAAATTTGATCTATAATTTATTGACTAAAATTTTGATCAGTAAATTTACTGATGGAAAATTTTTGTTGGTAAATTTAAAAGTTTTTGTAAGTAAATGAAAGAAAATTTTTCTCTCTAATTTACCAACTAAAAGTTTTGTCAGTATATTTACCAACTGAAAATTTCGTTAGTAAATTGTCGCTAATTTTTTCACCTTATTTAATTGTCCATAAATTTTGTTAGCAAACTGTCGATAATTTATTAGTAATTACAAAAAAAAAAAATTATGTGTCATCAGTATTCCATCAATAATTTAGTTAATTTATCAATGAAATTATTTCCGTTGATAAATTTTACTGGTAAATTGTGATTTTCTTATAGTGGAAGGAGTGAAGATTGATGTACCATCATCTGCATCTTTTTGAGATGAATTGATATTACATCTTGTAATAATTTTTTATATTCTTCTTGTGTAGAGGTTCAAGCTAAGAAGGCTTGAATTTTGCTTTTATTGGTGGAGAAATTGAGTTGTTGAGGATTTTTGAATATAAAGGTTTTTTTTTTTTTTTTTTGTACTAAACCATTAAATAATTACATCAATACAGGCTTGACTAAGAGAGCAATCCGGCCACCATTCAATACTAAAAAATTTGGATAAGGGTAGGTTGAAATAGAGGAGGATACTGTTGTTTAATTTTATAATTCCAAATAAAGATCCATAGAATTCCAAAGGTAACAGTGAACATTAATAATTTATCTTGACTAAATTAGGGAAATTTTTTACTAAATAATTCAAAACATTGACTAATTTTTATAGGTAAAATTGATTGACTTAAGACTAAAATACATCCACCATTCTTGAAATTATAATGGAAATGTAGTAGTTATATTTCTGCAAAAATGTATAAACCAGGAGTAAATAAAATTACAAATACAAAATATATAGTACCAAGTATTTTTATAATCTTGGAATGTATAAGAAGTTAGAATAAAAAATTTGGACAAAGTCTTTAGAATAAATATATGATGATTCCAATAAGTTAAGGTAATGACCTTAAGGATTTTACATTTTGAATAAAGGATTTTGGAAATTTCTTTACCATCAAAGTTATGTTTTAATTCTATAGAATCCGTATCAACAAGAATAACATTATAAAATTTATGTGTTTTTTGTAAAGTTTCAATAATAAAATGAAAAATTAAAAGGAAAGGTTCTATGAATAATATTTAGGCAATCGCTATTTTGATGATCATATTTAGGTTCTAAAAAAGTAATAACTTGGTAAATAATTTGGTTTATACAAGGGGTCGAGAGTATTTGACTAGAACTAAAATAAGTGCTTTGTAAGGCAAATGAATAATTCATGGGTTTATTTGAAGCAAAACTTGCACTCTTATTATAGGGGTAAGCATGGTACTTGGGAACCTCAAACTGAATTGAAAAATCAAACTATTTTAGCACTATACTATAGGACTTATGCAAGAACCATATCAAAAATTTTAATTGGGTACAGTACTATTTCTTAGTTCATATTTGAACCAAAAGCTATGCTGAACTGAACAATGTTGAACTGACTCAAAAGTACACATATCGAATCGAACTTTAACATTATATGTATATATGTATATATGTGAACTCTCAAATTTGCACCTTATGATTCGGCTGCAACTTGATACCTACTAAGTATAGTGCACTACGCATACGACAGTCTCGCTAGCCAGTTAGTGGGCAGGGGTCAAGGGGACAGTGCCCCGTTGAAAAATAAATTTCCTGAATCTTTCACATTCAGTCGACTGCTTTTTAGTCAAGAACCCATAGGATCAAATCAAGCTCAAATCAGAACTGAAACGGACCCGAAACAAACGAAAAAGTAGGAAACAGGTCGAACCAGCTGGCTAGCGCGCAAGAGGCACACTGCCACTTTGGGCGGCATGCCTACCATGCCGCCTCATAGGCGGCACGAAATTCGTGCTGGCGGTAAGGCAGCACGCTCAACATGCCACCTGGACAACTGGCATGTCGCCGATGCCGCCCATGCCGCTGGCACATTGCCGGTGCCGCCACTAGTACCGCCGACACCTCCTTCACCAGCTTTATAAATAGAGCCTCCTTCCAGCTCATTTGGGGGTTCCAATGCAAAAATCCTCCTATATTACTCTACTTTTTGTGCTTAAGTTCTGCTTGAAATTTGATACAAAAGCTGTGGTTTCAATTTCTTTTTAATTTACATTCATTACGCTATTTTGCTAACCTTTTGCTGTTAAGGTTCAACTTTAAGGTCCTAAATCCAAAGTGGAGCTTAGATCCGGAGTTAAGCTCACCCCATTCATCCGAAAATCAAGGAAAGCAAAGGTATAATCTTCTTTCTATTTTCAAAATTCTAAACTCAGATTTAGAATTCTCTTTAGGTCTAAAACATAAAAGATCTAAAATTTATTAATTTAAGAATCAGAATTAAATTAATAAACAAACCAACGCTGTTTTCAAAACCTCTCTTTCGCAAGAAGAAAGAACTGCATGGGGTTTGATTCCTATTCAATAAGATACGTAGGCTGCCATTCTGAAAGGCATTAATTCCAAAATCTTTTTTATTAACATTTTTTTTCCTTTTCACTCTGATTTATTTATATTAATCTTTTATTTCTGATTATGTGCTAACTTAATTGAGGAATGTGTGCTTTTCCTAATACCCATAAGGGCTAGAGGAAATATCCTCTTTCTTTTCATTTGTTTTGATTTGTAATAATTAAGTAGGATTTATTTCTGCATATTCATCTATAATTGTCATTTCATACTATCATCTATAACTATTCATTCATCAATTTATTCCTGTTCATACATACACGAAAATTCCTTTTTTAGAGTTATTTTGCAATTTTTAGCTAAACTGAAGAAAATAATATTTTCTCAATTGTGTAATTACCAAAACCTGATCCCCGAGCCTTCTTTGGTCATTCGTGGATTAGTACATTTTCCATTGGGACAAAATTAAAACATTTTTGGAGTTAATCAATTTGGGTTTTCTTTAATTTTCCTAATTAAAATAAGTAAATTAAAGTGGCAACTCCCTTTCACAATAACAAATCGCACAAATAAATTTTCTGAACTCACAGCGAGTTCCAATCGTGGAGTTTCTCTCGAAGAACATCTCGATTCCTCGGCAGATCGGACCGGTGCTCGAGCGAGGCCTCACAGTTGGCGACTCCGCTGGAGACTTAAAATCTTTTTTAAATAAAAGATAAAGTGGATTACTTTTGGTAAAAATACCAAGTTTGGCTTTAAATGCAAAATAACTCTTTCATGCATCACTACATTGGACTTCTAGTCCATAAAATCCTAGCTTCCTAGGAAAACAAAGGATAGAAAGTAACATCGAGTGGGCAACCTTCCTTAGGTTTGCTTGCCGATAGTGAAATCATCTAGCGCACAATGTATCCTCTAATCCTTTTAGAGGTGTAACTAGTATGCACGTACCATTTGACCCACGCGAGGCTCCTTGTCTCACATGTGGTTAGGTAATCGCATCTCTAGTGTGATGGGTTCCCTTCAAACCACCCTAACCCTCTTATGTAATGACTCATAACACCTTCCTTTAGGATTATATGCACCATAATACTGAATTTGGTATGTCATTATCATGAAACCTTTTCATTCATGCAAACATGCATCATAGCTTGAACCTTGTGAAGAGTTAAAAACCTATCCAAACACCTTCACACCCAAAACCCATGGTCCATCTAAACCCATGGTCAACACCTAAAAAGCTCATTACCCATGGTTCACTTAAACCCATGGTCAACACCCCAAAACCAGTGGTCCACCTAAACCCCTAGTCAAAACCCAAAACCCATAGTTCACCTAAACCCATGGTCAACCCCTAAAGCCTATGGTCCACCTAAATCCATGGTTAAAACCCAAAACCCATGGTCCATCTAAACCTATGATCAACACCTAAAGCTCAAAACCTATGGTCCACCTAAACCCATGGTCAACACCCAAAGCTCATGACCCATGGTTCACCTATATCTATGGTCAAAACCCAAAGCCCATGGTCCACCTAAACCCATGCTCAATACCTAAAGCCCATGATCCATCTTAACCCGTGGTCAACACCTTAAACCCATTGTCAACACCCAAAGCCCATGGTTCACCTAAACCTATGGTCAAAACCCAAAACCCATGGTTCACCTAAACCCATAGTCAACACCCAAAGCCCATGGTCCACCTAAACCCATGGTCAAAGCCCAAAACACCTAAACCCATGGTCAAAGCCCAAAACTCATGGTTCACCTAAAACCTATAGTCCAGTCCTATCCAAACCCATGTCAAACTCATGGTAAAAGTAAATCCATCTATGGTACCCTCATCCTTATCCGTAAAGTCTATCCAAGCTAAACACTGACCTAGCTTTCTACTTTTATAGTCTTTACCCAAGCTAAACACTGATCTAGCTTTATCCTCAACCATCCTTACCAAAGCTAAATACTGACTTAGCGTCACTCTTATCCTTACCCAAACTAAATGCTGACTAGGTTTCATCTCTTACATCACTATCCAAACCCATGGCCCATTTAAGCCTATGATCTAGTCTAACCCATTATCTAACTATCACCAAACCCATGGTCCACCTAACATCCAAATCCATGGTACATCCATACCCATTCGTAAAACCCATAGTCACTCTATCCTTAAGCCCATGGTAAACCATTCCTAAATCACAATCCCAATCACCCATAGCTAAATTCTGATCTAGCCACTCAAAGCTAAAATTTGACCTAGCCACCCTAAGCTAAATTCTAACCTAGCCACTCAAAGCTAAAATCTGATATAGCCACCCAAAGCTAAAATCTGACCTAGCTCCCTTAGCTAAATACATACCTAGCTAACATCATACACCTCTACCCTCGTCTTTACCCATACACCGTCAACCTAACCACAAGACACTGTCATCCATTGTCATTAAACCTTACATCCTTTGGTTTGTCATACCTCCCCATAACCCTTTTTTCCAAAGCTTGATACTAACCCAGTTCATTTTCCTTTTCAAAGGTTGACAAAATGTCTGTTGTCGAAGATGAAGTCACTGCTACCAAAGTTAATGAAATCTTTAATGAGGTTCTTGCTAAGCTCTCTGAACAATAAGAGACCTTGATGAAGAGGCAAGATGCCTATTTTCAAGACTTGCTCAAAGCCCAAAGGAGGGCCATTATGGAAGATGTTCGCACCTTGATGGAACAGACCTCCCTAATCCAAAGCTCAACTAACCCAAAACTACCCAAATCAGACCCAAAACTCGCTCTTTATCCTGTTTATGGATTCACTTCCATAGTTGATTCCAAATACAAAGAGCCTGCAAACACTGACACGATCCCACCACTACCTATTCCATCATATGAATTCCTCAGAAATAACTCACTCTATCAACCTATGATAGTTCAACCACCAAATTTCACCCCTACTCTCACTTCTCGACCCGCAGATCCTTTCCAAAGGAAGGAAGCCAACCTTGAAATCAAAACCTTCATGGAAAAAGTGAAGCACATGGAAAAAATGCTGAAAAATCTGAAGAAGAAAGAGAACCTAGTTGATATAGGCTCCCTGAGCTTATTTCCTAATGCAAGAGTTTTGCCAAAGTTCAAGATGCTGAATTTGGATAGATTTGATGGTACTACTTGCCCTTAAATCCATTTAAAAATGTACATGGGGACAATGCATCCTTTTGGTATCAACAATGAGCTCCTTGCTCGACTGTTTCATCAAACTCCTACTGATCCTGCCCTAAGATGGTTCATTAACTTGGATGATACACAAAAATAGACTTGGGAGGACATTGGCAAGGCATTTGTCAAACAGTACCACTACAATATTGAAGTGGACATTACAAGAAGCGACTTAGAAACCACAAAGCAACTTTCAGATGAGTCCTTTTCCATGTTCCTTACAAGGTGGAGGGCTAAAGCTGCTCAAATGGTAAACAGGCCAATTAAGCAAGAATAAGTAGATATCATTGTCAAGAATCTACTTCCCGCCTACAGAGCCCATTTGTTAACACAATACCCACCCATCTTCAGAGTTGTGGTTGCAATTGCATCAAAAGTTGAAGATTGCATCCAAAGTCAATCATTTCAAGTTGGATTCCCCACCACCAACCTGAATAGTGATGAGGAGTCTAATTCTAACTCAACCCCACCTTACCTCAGCATTAGAAGGCATGTCATAGAGTAGTTCAAGTTTAGCTAATCTGATCTGTCTGAGATTGAATTCCAAGTCTAAACCTGAGTTCAAGTCTGAATCTCAAAAGTTTGAGTCTAAATCTGAGTCGGAGTCTGTCATATTGTTTTTCTTTATTCTCGTTAACCATAATGGTTCCTTTTGTCATCTTGCAATAAAGTTTCCTTTATACACATACATTTTCTTTTCGTCTTCCTTGTTTAGTCTGAGAAAAAGGAAAAGAGGAAAAAAGAGATCAATTAAACCCACCATAATTAGCACAAATCAGAATTTGAGGTGCTCACAAATCAGCTATCGCTTCATCGGCTCCTAATCAAATAAGGTCAAGTAATGGACCTCTCGTTAAACAATTGAAGCAAAAAGAGCAAATCAAATGGAATTACTTATTGCACATTAGGTAATCAAACAATGCACCTTAACAAAGGCAACAAGTTCAGAAAAGACCTTTGTCAAATCTAGAATTCAAAGGCCAGAGCCCCTCAAAGCAGTAGCCCAAATCATAGTGGAATATTTTCTCCTAAATGCAAGCTCGCTAAGCTGAAAACTCAAAAAGTGTGGCTTAGGCAAAAGTTAGAGCTGAGAAAGAGAGGGAGAGAAAGAGAGAGAGAGAGAGAGAGAGAGAGAAAGCTCATCCAAGTCATCTTCCCTTATGTCTGAAGTTGTCAAATCATCTTCAATCAATCTATCTCATCTCATTCATCCTTCCTAACCAGAGGTTTATTCTCTAAGGATATACAATCTTCTAGCCCTTATCCTACAATGGGGGCATGTCTTCCTAGGTCATCATCTGTTGTCAATCTATCTCGTCGCTTAGCTCAAAGAGCCGAGGCACTATCCCTCATACATATCTCCAGTCTATCACATGCTTATCTCTCATTTCAAAGCATGATCCCTAATTTATCTTCTTTCACTAGCCCTTTAGCCATTCTTAAGGGCTCTTTGTTTCAACTAGTGCAATTTACAATTAAGTGTCACTCCAAGAGTCTTTTCAATCTCAAACAATAAGAAAAACTTGACTTGCTCTTTTTTATGATTCATGCTACAAAAAGCAAAATCATACAACCTCCATGATTCTTTTTAGAAGTTTCAACCTACCTTCAAACCAAGAAGCCTTCGTTAAAAGGCACATGATACAAAAGCCTTCACCATAAAGCCCAATTTGAAAAAGCCTTCGCCTTGAAGCTTAGACCCAAAAGCCTTCATTAAGAAGATCGAATCTAAAAGCCTTCATCAATAAGCTCAAATCCAAAAGTTTCAACCTACCTTCAAACCAAGAAGCCTTCATTATGATGCCTAAATCTAGAGGCCTTCATCAAGAAGCCTAAATCTAAAAAGCCTTCGCCATGAAGCCTAAACCAAAAGCCTTCATCAAAGAAGCTCAAATCTAGAAACCTTCATTAAGAAGCCTAAACCAAAAGCCTTCATCAAGAAGCTCAAATCCAAAAGCCTTCATGAAGAAGCCCAAATCCAAAAGCTCTCATTAAGAAGCCCAAATCCAGAAGCCTTCATCAAGAAGCCTAAACCAAAAGCCTTCATGAATAAGCCTAAACCAAAAGCCTTCATGAAGAAGCCTAAATCCAGAAGTCTTCATCAAGAAGCCTAAACCAAAAGCCTTCATCAAAAAGCTCAAATCCAAAAGCCTTCATCAAAGAAGCCCAAACCCAAAAGCCTTAATCAAAAAGTCCAAATCCAGAAGCCTTCATTAAGAAGCCTACTCCCAAAAGCCTTCGCCATGAAGCCCAAATCCAAAAGCCTTTGCCATGAAGCTCAGATCCAAAAGCCTTTGCTATGAAGTTCAAATCCAAAAGCCTTCCCCATGAAGCCCAAATCTAAAATCCTTTGCCATGAAGCCCAAATCCGAAAACCTTTGCTATGAAGCCTAAAACTAAAAGCCTTCATCATAAAGCCTAAACCAAGAAGCCTTCACCATGAAGCCCACTCCTAAATGGCCTTCATTTATAAAGCTTATGATCTCCTTTAAGGCAAAATCAGACTAAGCCTTTCAAATGGATTTCCTAACTAGACCTACCCTTCTTAGCTAAAACCTTTCCCTACAAGGACTAATTCAGACTAATTCTCAACCGTAACTTTCAATGGGCAAACCAAGTCGAGCTACCCATGTTGACATTCTCACACCTCTCGTCTTTCAGAGACATAACCTTTTCTAAATCTAACACCAAAGCTGAATAGATAGCTTTGATCCCAATCCTCCTAACACCAAAGCCAAACAGATAGCTTTGATCCCAATCCTCTTAACACCAAAGCTGAACAGATAGCTTTGATCCCAATCCTCCCAACATGAAAGCCGAACAAATAGCTTTAATCCCAATCCTTTTAATATTAAAGCCAAATAGATAGCTTTGATCCCAACTTTCCCAGCCAACAAGGATGAACAGATAGTTTTGACCTTAATCCTCCCAACACCTAAGCCGAATAGATAGCTTTGATCCCAATCTAAAGCCAAACAGATAGCTTTAATCCTAACTTTTCCAACCAATAAGGCCAAATAGATAGTTTAGACCTCAATCCTCCCAACCACTAAAGCCAAATAGATAGCTTTGATCCCAATCTTCCCAAACATCCAAGCCAAACAGATAACTTTGATCATAATCTTCCTAATAGTAAGGACGAACAGGTGGCCTTGCTAAACCAATTTGAATTTCTTAGGAGGACCAAATCTTCAAATCTTAAAGTCTAGGTAGAACAGATCGTCTTGATTAAAATTCACCAAATCATCTTTACCTCCAAACAATTATGCTGGACATATAGCCTTAATTGAAGATCACCATTCTCACATCTAACGCTAAGGTCAAACCAATAACCATTGACAAAACCTCATTTATCCTATAAGCCATCTCCTAAAGGGTTCATATCTTTATACCATGTTTGTCCTTCTTCATAAGGTTCAGTTTGCATAAGGCATGAATGTCCTTATGCATGATAAGCACAAGCAGATATTACAAGCCCAGAGTTTGACATGGTATAACCTAGAATCTGACATGGTACAGCCTAGAATTTGATATGGCAAAAGAACATATAAGCTAAAAATCTGATGTTGCAAGAGCACAAGCCCAAAGTCTGACATGGCATCTCTTCCCAGGGTTCACTGTCATCAGAATCACCTTTTGCTTAAAGCCAATTCTAATGAGGGGCAGCTGTGAACCCTCAAATTTGCACCTTATGATCCGGCTGCAGCTTGACACCTACTAAGTATAATGCACTATGCATACGGTGGTCCTACTAGCCGATTAGCGGGAAGGGGTCAAGGGAGCAGCACCCCATTGAAAAATGAATTTCCTGAATCTTTTACCTCCAGTCGACTGCTTTTCAGCCACGAACCCATAGGATCAAAACAAGCTTGAATTAGAATTGAAACGAACCCGAAACAGACAAAAAAGTAAGAAATAGTCAAACCAGCTTGCCAGCGCGCAAGAGGCGTGCCGCCGCTCTGCGTGTCAATGCTATGGGCGGCATGCCTGACATGCCGCCTCATAGGCTGCACAAAATTCATGCCAGCTGTAAGGCGGCATTCTCAATGTGCCGCCCAGACAACCGACATATCGCTAATGCTGCCTATGCCGCTGGCATGTTGCCAGTGCCACCACTAGTACCGCTAGCAGCCCCTTTACCAGCTTTATAAATAGAGTCTCCTTCCAGCTCATTTGGGGGGATTCCAATGCAAAAATCCTCCCATATTGCTCTATTTATTGTGCTTAAGTTCTGCTTAAAATTTGATACAAAAGCTGTGGTTTCAATTTCTTTTTAATTTACATTCATTATGCCATTTTGCTAATCTTTTGCTGTTAAGGTTCAACTTTAAGGTCCTAAATCCAAAGTTGAGCTTAGATACAGAGTTAAGCTCACCTCGTCCATCCAAAAATCAAGGAAAGCAAAGGTATAATCTTCTTTCTTTTTTCAAAATTCTAAACTCAGATCTAGAATTCTCTTTAGGTATAAAATAGAAAAGATCTAAAATTTATTAATTTAAGAATCAAAATTAAATTAATAAATAAACCAACACTTTTTTCAAAACCCCTCCTTCGCAAGAAGGAAGAACTGCATGGGGTTTGATTCCTATTCAATAGGATACGCAGGTTGCCATTCTGAAAGGCATCAACTCCAAAATCTTTTTTATTAACATTTTTTTCCTTTTTACTCTAATTTATTTATATTAATCTTTTATTTCTGATTATGTGCTAACTTGATTGAGGAATGTGTGCTTTTCCTAGTACCCATAAAGGCTAGAGGAAAGATCCTCTTTCTTTTCATTCGTTTTGATTTGTAATAATTAAGTAGGATTTATTTATGCATATTCATCTATAATTGTCATTTCATACTATCATCTATAAATGTTCATTCATCAATTTATTCCTGTTCATACATACACGAAAATTCCTTTTTTAGAGTTATTTTGCAATTTTTAGCCAAATTGAAGAAAATAATATTTTCTCAATTGTGTAATTACCAAAACCTGATCCCTGAGCCCTCTTTGGTCATTAGTGGATTAGTGCATTTTCCATTGGAACAAAATCAAAACATTTTTGGAGTTAATCAATTTGGGTTTTCTTTAATTTTCCTAATTAAAATAAGTAAATTAAAGTGGCGACCCCCTTTCACAATAACAAATCGCACAAATCAATTTTCTGAACTCCCAGCGAGTTCCAATCGTGGAGTTTCTCCCATAGAGTATCTCAATTCCTCAGCAGATCGGACTAGTGCTCGGGCGAGGCCTCACAATATATATATATATATATATATATATATATATATATATATATATATATATATATATATATATATATATATATATATATATATATATATATACACCAGTCTTTTTCTAATGTATTTCGCACGTTGATCTCTATTATGACTTGTTACGACTATTTTAAAATATAATTTAATTTGCAAATATTTATATTTTGGATATTACTATAAATATTATATGACATGTACATAATTTAAAATGAATAGTATGTAATATTAAATTGTAAATTATGGTACCTGTTAGACAGCATAATTTCTTTATAAACTACATTCTTAGTGTAAGTTGCTTTCTTTTTATTTGACTTTTTACTTTTGACTAGTACTATCATAGTAAATAGGGATGAGCGTGGTTTGGTCTGATCTAGGGATTTGAAAATCTCCAGGATTAGATTGAACTTTGGGAATTTTAATTTCTGGAGAACCGGAACTAAAACTGAAATAAAAAAATCTCTATATTGTATTATTCCAAAAATTTCGAGATAATATAATTCAAGGATCGGATATTTTGGTTCTAGTCCATTTCAAAACGGAGATTCAGAGAAAAAGTATTTAATAACTAATTTCTTATAACTAATTGCATAGTTTTAAGTTTTATTTTTTATGAAATTTTGATTTAATAAATTAATATATTATATTAATAAATATAATTATATATTAAAACTATATATTAATAGTTTTTGTGATATAATTATATATACTACTTAAAGTTAATACATAATTTCTCATAACTAATTTCTAACTTTTTAAATAAACTATTAATTATCTATTACAAGTATTTTCTATTAATAACCTGTCACATCCTACTTTTGTGATATGAAGATCCTAGGTCATGGGTAGGCATAAAGCCATCGAAAACCCGTAAAACCTAATGAACACTTCCAATCTACTGAAATCCAGCATAGCACCAGCTATACATATATTATATCCCATAATCACAACCTGCAAATAATAACACTTCCATTTTCCTTCTTATAACCTCTACTTTATTAAAGGAAATTTCCAAGTCTCCCAATAATCAACATAATATAATATAGACATATTTAATTAAATTATATACATACTAGTCTTTTTCTAGCGTGTTTCACATGTTAATCTCCATTATGACTTATTACGACTAGTTTTAAAATATAATTTAATTTGCAAATATTTATATTTTGGATATTAGTATAAATGTTATATGAAATGTACATAATTTAAAATGAATATTATGTAATATATTGTAAATTATGGTACCTGTTAGATAGAAGAACTTCTTTATAACCTACATTTTTAGTATAAGTTGCTTTCTTTTTATTTGACTTTTTAACTTTTGACCAATACTATCATAGTAAATAGGGCTAAGCATGATTCGGTTTGATATGGGGATTTGAAAATCTCCAGGATTGGATTGAATTTCGGAGATTTTAATTTTTGGAGAACTAGAACTAGAACCAAAATAAAAAATCTCCGTATTGTATTGTTTCAAAAATTTCAGGAAAATATAATTCGAGGATTGGATATTTTGGTTCTAGTCCAATCCAAAAATGGAGATTCAGAGAAATTGTATTTAATAACTAATTTCTTATAACTAATTGCATAGTTTTAATTTTTTTTTTATGAAATTTGGTTTTAATAAATTAATATATTATATTAATATATATATTTATATATCAAAACTATATACTAATAGTTTTTGTGATATAATTGTATATACTACTTAAAGTTAACATAGAATTTCTTAAAATTAATTTCTAACTTTTTATACAAACTATTAATTATCTCTTATAAGTACTTTCTTATTGATAACCTATCACATCCCATTTTTGGGATATGATGGTCCTAGGGCATGGATAGGCAAAAAACCACTAAAAACCCATAGAACCCAGTTAACACCTCTAATCTATTGAAATTCGGCATAGTGCCAGCTATACATATATTATATCCTAGAATCACGATTTGCAAATAACAACACTTCCATTTTCCTCCTTATAACCTCAACTTAATTAAAGGAAATTTCCAAGTCTCCCAATAATCAACATAATATAATATAGGCACATTTAAATTATATACAATCCTTTTATACAAACTAACATCCTAAAATATCATTATCCACATGGAGCATCTAAGCAAAAGCTAGCCAAATATTTATATACAAACATTATTTATATATTTCTCCAAACTGAAATTTTTGACTTCAACTCCAATTATAGCTTCAAGTGAAGAAGAAACTTGAACTTTACTTGACAACTTTTAGTTTCCTATAAAAGTTTGGTGAATGGGTCGAGTATAGACATAGTAAATAAAAAATATACTATCATAAATTACTAAACCAGGTAACCAACGTTAATTAACAAGGATAATACTAGTTGTACACATTATAGCATACTCTAGATGTTTATCTCATAATTATGTCATACTTGGAAAGCAAAACTCATAGCAAAAGAGAAATCTATAGATAATCATATAACAACTTTATAATAGAAATTAGCTAAAATTTTATAAAACATAACTCGTACATTTTAAAATAAAAACTTTTTGTGAACTAGTAATATATAACTCATATATGAAAAATAGAAAATTTACTCATAATCTGAAGATGAAACTCATATTTTACAACCCATTTTAGGAATTAAAATTCAAAAAATAATTTGTGAAAACTTTATAAAGATTCATTATAAAATTAACTCATTATATATCCTAACCTCATAGGATTATTTCTACAATATCTCAAGCTACACTCATCCAAATACTATGATTCCTTTTCTATTGTAGAACTGACATATACAGATATAACATATCCAAAATTTAAATTCATATAAACTCTACATGATTAATGGTGAACCTCTGAATTCTTCCCGATCCCATGCAGGTGACAGACAACCACCACTCATTTTTTTAATTATAACTCACAATAGACACATCCAATAACAAATTAATTTTTATAAGATTAACTAAATAGAAAAAGGAACATTTCATATGTTTTAAGTTTTACCCAGTTATGTCTATAAGGTCCTCAAACTAGGGCCCCAATCTCAAGCTGCAGACTAGACTTGGTTGCAGGATTAGTCTTGGTTCAGGCTCCATATCTCCTAACGTGCTTTGAGTTCGGTCAAGCCACTTAATAAGCATATATTATACATAATTATATAAAACTTTCTAGTTTTGTCCAAGAATAAATTCAGACTCCAACATCCTTGAATTGGAGTCTAAAATTCTAGCAGTCAACTCCTCACTAAACCAAACCCCAGGTTTTCTTTACTAACCCTTGTTCTCATCTCATCTCCTCTGATTCTCCTTACTTAAACATCCTTAATTTAATTCCTTTCTTTCATCCATACCTCAAATAGCCATCTCTCCTTCATTACTTCTTCAACTCAAATCCAAATATCAAGAAAGAAAATGAATTTTCTAAAGAAGACATAACATATGTAAGTAGAAGCATGAAACCAATGAGTTTAATTCTTGAACTCACCTCAACTAAGTTTTCTTGCCTCGCCATCTTATCCTCCCAGAGTTGTTATTTTCACTTCATCCTTCTTAAGTCTTCTTTCTATATGCTTAAGCTAAATGACCAACTTTTGTGTAGGTGAGTTGAACCTATCCCAAATGTATATTTTCTTTTTCTTTTTTTTTTGTTTTATTTATGACCAAAATTGAAAATGTTGAATTCATTACTTCCCTTTAGAATTTTGATAGCCACATTCTAAATTATAATTATTTTATTTTGTTTTATTTTTACAAATTAAAAGTCAAAGATAATGTGAGGCCTCGCCCGAGCACTGGTCCGATCCGCTAAGTGGGATCGAAATGCTCATTTGGGTTTGAATTCACGATGGAACCCTCGGGTTCAAATTGGTTGATTTTTGAAAAGAGTTGCCACCTTAATTTTATTTTTATTTGGGAAAAGATTAAGGAAAAAACCCAATTTGACTCCAATTAATATCCCAAAGGAAAAAGATCACTAGCCTTAAAACCAAAGAGGATTTGGGGACTAGGTTTTTGGTTTATTTAGAAAAATGATTAGTTTGGCAAATTTAATACAAAATGACTTAAAATAAATTTCATGAACAATATACAAAATGCATGAACAATTATATAATAAAAATAAATAAATATTCATCCAAAGCGATAAAGCAATAAAGAAATTAACTTTACAATTCAAAACCAAAATAAGAGATACTTCCTCTAGCCTTTATAGGTTCTAGGGAAGTTACACATTCCCAAAAATAATTCCAAAGTAATAAATAAAGAAAAAGAGAAACAAAACTAACATCATAATAAAGAAAATAAACTAAAAGCAAATATCATAAAGAAAAGAATTAATTCATAACAAGAATATATAAGAAAAGGATTATTCTAAATTGGATTTGATGCTTTAAACAAGCATGCCTATGTATTCCTTTGAATGGGAATCAAAATCCACGTAGTTTGCCCTTCTTGAGAAGGGGTTAGTTTAGCCTAGCCATTTTATCATGTTTTAGTTCATTGATTGAAAAGGTGGGTTGTTTGATTAAATTAGATTGATTGATTATCAAGTTGTTAACTAGGTCAGATTTTAATGAACAAGTCGATGCAACAATTTAAATTGTTAACCTAATTGACTAAATCATATTCTAATCAACATGTCTCAAAATAATAAAATAAAAAGATAAAACATGCCAAGAAAAGAAACAATAAACGAAAAGAATAAACTAAGCAATCCTAAGGGAAAAATAACAAAATAAAACAAACAGAGCAATATAAAGCAAAAGTAATACTAAAACAAAACAAAATAAGAAAACAAGAAAATAATTACCTTACAAAGATAAGACTTTGGGACATAGGGCGGATGAAGTGGACGACCAGATCGTAATTTCACCTTTTCAGCTCCACAAAATGACAACCTTAGAACAGGGACTCATACAACATTATTGGGACCTCTTTAGACTGATTTGAGGAGAGCTATCTCGAAATGACCACCCTAACAAAATAAAATAAAATAAAATAAAATCTTAAACTAAAAGTTCGTTCCTTTCTGACTAAACCTTAAAAATGTTAATTGCTTTGAAATCAATTAGTTTGATTAAGCAATTCCGAGTCTGGAAATGAGGTAGGAAGGTAGTGCTTTTATAGGGAAAGGATTAGGAGTAGAAATGGCAAGATTTAGATGTGGGATTCACTTTCTAATGCATAAAACTACACAAGAAGTCTCAAAAATCGCACAAAAGATAGGTTGGCACACAGTAACTGCACAGCACTCGTGCGGTACCGCAAGAAGCTATACGATTTTGCATAGGCTCTGTGCAGTATCGCATAGTCTCTATGCAGTCACGGACTGCCTTATACAGTCCCTTGGCCCACACACCCCCTTTTTACTTCATTTCGACCCATTTTAAATTTGATTTAACTCCGGTTTGATTCTATAGATTCGTAATTGAGTGCCGGTTGTCTGGAGGTGCAAATTTAAGGGTTCAAAATTGCCCCCTCATCAGAATTGGCCTATCGGGAAGGCAATTCTGATGATAGTGAACTAGGGGAGAAAAGGTGCCATATCAGATTCTAGGCTTATGTGTACTTTTCAAATCCTTTCGGAGGAGACCCTATAGGATAAATGAAAGCCTTAAACTAGTCAGATAGGAATCAAGGAGAAACCCCCCAACTTGCTTTGCAAAGCAAGGAGCAAATGCAAAGCATTTTGCTTGAAATAATGCTTTTCAAGCTCTAGAAGTTGGTCCTTTGAAGTATGGGGAGGCTCTCTATATATAGGAGGAGGTTTGAAGCATATAAGTTGAAATTTCCAATGTGGGAAGAGAAGACACGGTATGGTTGCCACACAGGCCTCTGCGACACTGCAAAGTCCTCTGTGCAGTGCCGTAGAAGGCTCTGCAGCAATGCCACAGAGCTGTGCGGCAACTATGCAGTTTCACCCGTTTCGCCCTTTTTCATCCGTTCTCGCTCGTTTCTCATCCATTTTCCATGATTCCAATTGGGTTACACCCATTACTAAATCCCAGATGATTTGATGATGATTTAAGAGCCTTGATTGGTTTTTTTTTTTTACTGAATGGCCTATAATTCTAAGAGGTGTAAAATTAAAGGTTCACAATTGCCCCCCTCGTCAGGATTGCTCTGTCTAGTAGGTAGTTTTGATGAGTGTGAACTTTTAGAATGAAGAGAATGCCCCCGGTATATTTGGAAGTGGAGTGGATGCCCTTAGTATATTTAGAAGCAGAGTGGATTATGATAAGTGTGAAACAAAAAGGATGCCCTCGGTATATTTGAAAGCGAAGTGGATGCCCCTGGTATATTTAGAAGTGGCAGGAATTCTGATAAGTGTGAAATGAAGAGGATGCCCCCGGTATATTTGGAAGTGAAGAGGATGCTCTCGGTATATTTGGAAGCGAAGTGGATGCCCTTGGTATATTTGGAAGCGGAGTGGAATTCTGATAAGGATGCCTCCAGTATATTTGGAAACAAAGTGGATGCCCCTTGTATATTTGGAAGCGAAGAGGATTCTGATAAGTGTGAAATGAAAAGGATGCCCCTGGTATATTTGGAAGCGAAGAGGATGCCCCTGGTATATTTGGAAGTGGTGAGGATGCCCCCGGTATATTTGGAAGTGAAGTGGATGCCCCCGGTGTATTTGGAAGCGAAGTGGATGCTCCCAGTATATTTGGAAGTAGTAGGAAATTCTGATAAGTGTGAAATGAAGAGGATGCCCCTAGTATATTTAGAAGCAAAGTGGATGCCACCAGTATATTTGGGAGCGAAGAGGATTCTGATAAGTGTGAAATGAAGAGGATGCTCCCGGTATATTTAGAAGCGAAGAGGATGCCCTCGGTATATTTGGGAATGGTGAGGAAATTTTGAAAAGTGTGAAATAAAGAGAATGCTCCTAGTATATTTATAAGCGAAGTAGATGCCCCCATTATATTTAGGAGCGAAGAGGATGCCCCCAATATATTTGGGAGCGACAAGGAAGTTTTGATGAGTATGAAATGAAAAGGATGCCCCCGGTATATTTGGAAGTGAAGTGGATGCCCTAGTATATTTGGGAGCATTTAGGAAGAAAATGGCAGTTCTTGTCTAGTAGGAATGAAAAGTGATGATCCTGTCTGGTAGGATCAAGAAAAGATAACCATTCTATTTGGTAGGAATGGTAAAGATAATTGTCCTCTCTGGTAGGAACGGTAGTGGCCCTTTTTGGTAGGAATAGTAGTGGTCCTTTTTCGTAGGAATGAAAGTGGTGATCCTGTCTAGTAGGATCAAGAAAAGATGACCATCCTATCTAGTAGGATTGGTAAAGATAATTGTCCTGTCTAGTAGGAACAGTAGTGGTCCTTTCTAGTAGGAATGAAAGTGATGATCTTATCTAGTAGGATCAAGAAAAGATGACCATCATGTCTGGTAGGAATGGTAAAGATAACTGTCCTATTTGGTAGGAACAGTAGTGGTCCTTTCTGGTAGGAATAAAAGTGATGATCCTATCTGGTAGGATCAAGAAGAGATGACCATCCTGTCTAGTAGGAATGGTAATGATAACTGTCCTATCTGGTAGGAATGGTAGTAGTCCTTTTTGGTAGGAATGAAAGTGATGATCTTATCTGGTAGGATCAAGAAGAGATGACCATCCTGTCTGGTAGGAATGGTAAAGATAACTATCCTGTCTAATATGAATAGTAGTGGTCCTTTCTAGTAGGAATAAAAGTGATGATCCTATCTAGTAGGATCAAAAAAAGATGACCATCCTGTCTGGTGGGAATGGTAAAGATAACTGTCCTGTCTAGTAGGATCAGTAGTGGTCCTTTCTGGTAGGAATGAAAGTGATGATCTTATCTAGTAGGATCAAGAAAAGATGACTATCCTGTCTGGTAGGAATGATAAAGAAAACTGTCCTTTCTGGTAGGAATGGTAGTGGTTTTTTTTGGTAGGAATGGAAGTGATGATCCTATCTGGTAGGATCAAGAAGAGATGACCATCCTATCTTATAGAAATGGTAAAGATAACTGTCCTATCTAGTAGGAAAAGTAGTGGTCCTTTTTGGTAGGAACAGTAGCAGTCCTTTCTCGTAGGAATGAAAGTGATGATCCTATCTAGTAGGATAAAGAAAAGATGACCATCTTGTCTGGTAGGAATGGTAAAGATAATTGTCCTGTCTGGTAGGAATAGTAGTGGTCCTTTCTAGTAGGAATGAAAGTAATGATTCTATCTAGTAGGATCAAGAAAAGATGACCATCCTGTCTGGTAGGAATGGTAAAGATAACTGTCCTGTCTGGTAGGAACAATAGTGTCCTTTCTGGTAGGAATGAAAAGTGATGATCGTGTTCAATGCAAAAATGCTAGATGATTATGCAATGATCTACTACCTTGAACCTGTGAAGGGTCAGCCTGATATAAAGTGCTGATCTTTGGGAGAAAGATGCCCCCATTTTAGAAAGGTGAATATTTGGAAGGGATGTGCCCCTACTTTAGAATGATAGAGGAAAATGGTTTGGTCATTTGGTTTTTGGTTGATTGCCTAATTTAAAGGTGAAGTGGGCATGCTAGGTATGAGATTGGCTAGTTAATGGCTGTCAGTTTGGCTTAGGAAAAAGTCATTCTGGAAAACAAGCAAGGTGTGGTCTTGGAAAAGATCAGGCTATTCAGTTTAGATATGTTTGACTTTGGTTTGAGGCTAAATTGGAGAGCTGGTTCAGGAAGGTAAGGTTTTTGGAGATGATTAGATTGGAATGTTTGGGGAAGGTCAACTTATGGGGCTTGTCCTCAGAGAAGTTCATATAGAAGGCTTAGTCAGGTCTAGGACTTTGGTTTGGTCAGGTTGCAACCTTTGGGGAGTTTATTTAGAAGACTTGGTCAAGTTTTGCCCTTGGCTCAGTTAGGTCTAGCTTAGAGGATAGGTCAGGCTAGGAAATTAGCTAGGGAAGGCTTGGTCAGATTTGGCTTTAGAGGAGATTATAGTCTTTTGTGAATGGTGAAAGGTAGGCTTAGGCTTCTTAGTTTGGGCTTCATGGTGAAGGCTAGGCTTAGGCTTCATAGTTAAGGCTTTTAGGGAGTGGTTTTTATGGTGAAGGCTTCTGGGCTTAGGCTTCATGGTGAAGGCTTTTTGATTTGGATTTTATGGTGAAAGGTTTTGGGTTTGGACTTCATGGTGAAGGTTTTTGGGCTTGGGCTTCATGGTGAAGGCTTAAAGGCTTGGGCTTTAAGGTGAAGGCTTCTTGGTTCATGGTAAAGGCTTTTTGGTTTGGTACTTTGGACATTTTTGGAAGATGGTTAGCTTCATCTTAGATATGGTGGTAAAGGTTTTGGTTGCAAGCTCATGGATGAGGGTTTGCCCTTTTGTCATGGTTATATCAGATTTTCAATGCCCATTGGATGGTTGGCAGGCTTTGACTCGGTTGCAATTTGCCAAAGAGGCTTGGTCTTTTCAAGGACGATGAAATTTTGCTAATGAGACATGGAATGACTTGAGTGGTTCGAGCCTTTCTTAAGCTTTGCAAGGCATGACTTAGTTTTGGTTGTCCTAGAGAAAGTTGCTTTTAAGGATGATGAGTCCTGAAAAACTTAGGATCTTTGGTTCTGCACACAAGCTTGGCCCTTAAAAGATGATGAGACTTCACCCAAGAAAGGATGGTATGAGGCTTGAACTTGAAAAAATGAAATGGTATATTTTTAAAGGTGGGGAATGGTTCAAAGACGGGTTGGAAACTTTGAAAATGATTAGGAAGGTTGTATGATTTTGCTATCTGTAGCATGATTCATGGAAAAGAACAAGTCAAGCTAACCTTGTTGTTTTGAGATTGAAGAGATTTTTAGAGTGACACTTTATTGGCTTAAATGTAGACGACAGACTAGATGAAAGGAAGTACCCTAAGGAGAGGCTGAAGGATTGATAAAAAGAGAAAACTTGGGGATTTTGCTCCTAATAAGAGATAGGAATATGACAGACTAGCAATGTGAGAGATTGTGCCTAAGCTCTTTGAGCTAAACGACGAGATGGATTACAACAGATGATTACGACCTAGAAAGACATGCCCCTACTATGGGATAAGGTTGTAGAAGACAATATCACTTTAGAGAAAGAGCCTTTAGTGAGGAAGGATGACTTTGAAGACGAGGCGGATTGATTGAAGATGATTTGACAAACTTTAGATGGTACGAAAGAGGATGACTAAGATGAGCTTTCTCTCTCTCTCTCTCTCTTTTTTTTTTTGTTTTTAACTCTAACTTTTGCCTAAGTTGCCCTTTTTGGGTTTTTTAACTTAGCGAGCTTAGATTAATGAAATTTTGGAAAAAACATTCCACTATTATTTGTTACTTTTCTTCACTTTGAGGGGTTTTAACATTTGAAGTTTGGATTTAAAGAACTTGTTGCCCCATGTTAAGGTATCATTTGATTTTGTGCTTCAATTATTTGATGAGAGGTCTATTTCTTGACCTTCTTTGGTTAGGAGCTAGTAAAGCAATTGTTGATAGCACCTCAATATATGCTAGCTATGGTGGACTTAATTGACTGTTTATTTCTCTCTCTCTCTCTCTTCTTTTTTTTTTATTCTTATCTTTTATTTTATTTTCAAAGCTCATCTTGTTTAAAACAAGAAAAGACAAGTGCACAAATAAATATAGATGTTTTATTGCAAGGGAAAATTTTTTTACAAGATAACAAAAGGAATTGACATGATTGACGAAAAAGGAAGATAAAATGACAGACACAGACTCAAATTTAAACTCAAACTTTGGGATTTAGACTCAGACTCAAACTTAGACTTGGAGATTTAGACTCAGACTTAGAATTCAATCTCAGATAGGTCAGATTAGCTGAACTTAAACTCTTCCATATCATGCTACTTAGGGTTGAGGTAAGGTGAGGTTGAATTAGGTTCGGGTTCTTCATCACTGTTCAGGATGGTGGTGAGGAATTCAGGTTGAAATGATGCACTTTGGATGTAATATTCAACTTTTGATGCAGTTGCAATCAAAGCCTTAAAAGTGGGTAGGTATCGGATTAACAAGTAGGCTCGGTAGGCTAAAAGTAGATTCTTGACAAGGATGTCCCCTTGTTCTTGCTGTGTTGGCCTATTTACCATTTGAGCAGCTTTAGCCCTCCACCTTGTAAGGAATATGGAGAACGGCACATCTGGAAGTTGCTTGATGGTTTCCAAGTCATGCCTAGTGACATCCATTTCACTGTTATAATGATATTGTTTGACAAAGGCATAGCAGATGTCATCCTATGTCCTTTTCTTGCTCTTGTCTAGTGAAAGGAACCATCTCTTAGTAACACCGGTTAGTGATTGTTGGAACAATTGAGTAAGGAGCTCATAACTAACTCCTAAAGGCTTTATTGTACCCACATATATCTTCAAATGGGTCTTGGGGTAAGTGGTTCCATCAAGTTTCTCTAGTTCAAGCATTTTGAATTTATGAGGAAACTTGGCATTAGGGAATAAGGTTAAACTGTCCACATTAATTAGATCATCGCAGTGCTTTAGGGATTTGATGGTTCTTTCCATAGCTTCAAGTTTCTCCATGAGCAATCTAGTTTTGGATAAGAGAAAACTTCCTCACCTTGGTTTAGATATGGGTTGGTTTGGCTCAGATTGGTTTGGTTCAAGATAAGGTTTGGGTTAGAATGGGTAAGGGTGGCCTGGTTGATCATAGCTCGAACTTACATAATGATGAATTGCCTTTGTTCCTCAAATTGGGCTTGCTGAGCAATTAGGATATCTTGGAAATGCTCTTCTTGCTTCTTAAGGACTTTGGTCACAAGTGTGGTCAAGGAAGCCATATTAAGCGGGTGGGCCATTAGTACCTTCAAACCAAAGCAACAAGTTAAGTGATGGGCATAGAATAGAGAAGGTGATGAAGGTATAGGCATACAAATCCTAAGAGTAAAGGCTTCCTTATTGTGTCGTGGGCTAACTATTTTTTGGGCTCAAGGCATGATGGGGCAGATGTTTTAGGCTTAGGGTAGTAGATTGAACCAAGGGTAATAGGTTTAAGGTAGTGTGTTAGGCCAAAGTTATTGGGCTTAAGGGTAATAGACTGGTTTTGAAAGGTGATGGGTCACGAGTGTTGGGCTTAAGGATATTGTGTTGGGTCAAAGGTATTGAGCTTAGGGTAGTGTGTTGGGCTAGAGATATTAGGCTTAGGGTAGTGTCTTGATGATTTGGGGTATAGGCTATAGGCATCTATCAATCTGAGGGTAATGGATTGGTTTTAAAGGTAATGGGCCAAGGATGTTGGGCGATAGTGTCTTATGGCTAGGTTGGCAAGGTGTGGGTAATAGGAGGGTAGAGATGTTTTTAGGTTACAATTTAGGGCGAAGACATTTTGGGTAAGGTTAAGGTAACAATGTTTAAGGTTGAAGGTGTTTAAGGTCAAGGCTAGGGAAATGAGGTTTTAGGTTTAGGGCTAGGGTATTGGTGTTTAGGTTAAAGGCTAAGGTAACAGGGTATGGTTTTAGGGTTAGGGTATTGGTGTTTAGGTTAAAGGCTAATGTAAACGGGTAAGGTTTAGGGTGATGGCTTAAGGTTTGTGGGTGCAAAGGTGAATGGAATAGAGTTGAGAGTGTTTAAAGTTTAGAAGTGAAGGTGTTGGGATAAAAGTGAGTATATGACCTTTCTTCAGTTCAAGGTATAACCTAGACTTGAGATGAATGCATGTTTTGTTATACAATATGGATGCATAAGATGCATGAGGAAAAGATTTCATGAAAATACAAAGATGTAAGGTTTTAATTATGGTACATACAACTTAAGGCTAATATCTAAGTTCTTTACATGAAAAGGTAAGGGTGGCTTGATTTGGGTACCCATCACACTAGAGCAGTGATATACCTAACCACATGTGAGTCAAAGAGCCTCGCGTGGGTCCAACAGTACGTGCATACTCGTTACACCTTTGAAAGGATCAAAGTATTCATCGCGGGGTGGATGATTTCACTATCGACGAATAGACCCAATGAGGGTTATCCACTCGATGCTACTCACTATCCATTGTTTTTCTAGAACTAGGTTGGATGGCAAAGAGCCTATACAAGTGATGCATGCAAAGTCACAATCATATTAAAAGGCCAAACTCTTTTTAAACCAATTAGTAGCCCACTTATTTTTTCCTTTTATTAAAAGAAAGTTACTCCCTAGTGTGAGGCGTCGCCCGAGCACCGGTTTGATCCACTAAAGGGAATCGAAATACTCATTTGGGAAAGAACTCATGAGGAAGCCCGTAGGCTTATCTTTAATAGATTTGAAAATTGTTTTTAGGAGTTGCCACCTTAATTTATTTTTATTTGGGAAAATATAAGAAAAAAACCCATTTGACTCTAATTATTACCTAAAGGGAAAAGATCACTAGCCTTAAAACTAAAGAGGATTTGGGGACTAGGTTTTCAGTTTAATTTAACAAAATAAGTTTGGCCAATTAATATAAGAGTGACTTAAAATATATTTCATGAGTAATTAAAATGCATGGACAATTTATAATATGCATGATCATTCAATCCATAAAGTTTATACACAATTAGAATTCAAAATAAAATAGAGTTAATATTATAGTGAAATCCAAACTTAGGAGATACCTCTTGTAGCCCTTATGGGTTCTAGGGAAGTCACACATTCCCCAAACTAATCCTAATAATAAAGTAAAAGAAAACAAAATAATAGTAAGTGAAGAAGGTGATAGGGGGGAGAGTTGATTAATTTTAATTGGATTTGATGCCTAAACCAAGAATGCCTATGTATCCCTTTAAATAAGAATCAGAATTCATGTAGTTCTCCCATCTTGCAAAGGGATTAGTTTAGCCTAGCCACTTTATCATATTTTGATTGATCGATTAAAAGAGGGTTGAGTTAATTAATTAATTTAATTGATTGCTGAGTTGATTAGCTAGCAACCTAGATGAATCAATTTAATTAACTAACTAAAAGAAGAAATGAAATTAAGGAAAAAAAAGCTTACCTTAGATAGCAGGCAGTGATTAACTTCGGATGAAGAGCGGCGACTGGCCTCATACGGGGAGTGGCAGCAAACAAGAGCCTTGGGCAAGAGACTTGCCTCAAACAGGCGAGCGAAAAGCCTTAAACTAGTCAGGTAGGAATGAAGGAGAAACTCTCCAACTCGCTTTGTGAAGCAAGGAGCAAATGCAAAGCGTTTTGCTTGAAATAATGCTTTTCAAGCTTTAGAAGTTGGTCCTTTGAAGTGTGGGGAGGCCCTCTATATATAGGAGGAGGTTTGAAGCATAGAAGTTAAAATTTCCAATGTGGGAAGAGAAGACATGGTACGGTTGCCACACAGGCCTCTATGGCACCGTAAAGTCCTTTGCGGCAGTGTTACAGAGCTGCAGAGGGCTCTACAGCATTATGGCAACTATGCAGTTTTGCCCATTTCGCCCATTTTCACCTGTTCTCACTCATTTCTCGTCCATTTTCATGATTCCAAATGGGCTACACCTATTACTGAATCCCAAATGATTTGATGATGATTTAAGAGCCTTAATTGATTTCTTTCCTGACTGAATGGTCTATAATTCTAAAAGGTGTAGAATTAAGGATTCACAATAGTAAAATGAAATTTAAATACTGATAGTATGATCTTTTCTTCTTTTTTCTTTTTTTTTTCTTTTACAAAATAAGGATATGAGTTTTAGGTTTAGAGGGGGATGGTCAAACCTATCAATTATAGATATTTTCCTAGAAACACATCCCCAAGTTATGGATCTGATTGAGCCGTCGGGGCTGCTCGGTTTCGTTTCATTAGATTACTCTCATGAGGCTAATCTACCATTACTGCGAGCTCTGCCAGAGAGATGGTGGGATACCACTGACACTTTCCATTTCCCTTATGGGGAGATGATGATGACTCCCCTAGACCTGAGGATGTTGACAAGGCTGCATTTTCATCGGTGGCCCTTAGAGTTCTATGCCGAGTGGCACAGGCTACCTGAGGCGAGATTAGAGGCACTGCTAAGTGTGGCTCCATTATGAGGCCACGTCCGTCTTTCTTAGGTTTGGCTTTGAGATCACATCGACTCTATCATTTACACTGGAGTCTGAGCCACTGATGAGCAGGCTGCTCACCTTGCTATGCTGATGATACTTAGCTGCTCATTTGTTCACACGAAGAGGGATACTATTGACCTGAATATCCTTCGCTCGTTAGAGGATCTGACCATTATTAGTGAGTTTGATTGGGGAGGATTAGTGCTTTGTGCTATGTATAGGGAGATGTCAGATCTCTCCCAAAGGATCTTTGCTGGTCTGGGCGGGAGTTCCATTATTTGGGAGGTATGCTTTGATATCTCTATTCTATCACACATTTGCCCCCTATTTGATTATCTGATTAACTGTTGTCTAATTTGCAGTGTTAGGCTTATGAGTACTTCTCCTCTTTATCTCCCCCTTTGAGGGATGCAACTGCAGGCCATATTCCATATGGTCATGTTCAGAGATCAGAGAACAGAGGTAGACATGAGCGACTGAGCTTCGATGGGATCATGGCTTACTTCTCTTAGCTTAATGTATCTTAAGTATGGATCATTTTGGACTTGTTATGTCTTTCACTGCTTTCTATGATTCACCTCTTATGTCCTTGCGAGTCTGATGGAGGACTTTTATGCTAAGGATGATGCTTCTGCCGGAGAGGATGGAGTCGAGCTTAGCTTTATCTTTTGTTCATCTTTTGTTGCATTTTCAATATGACCAGATGTTCTATCTTGGAGAGAGGGTCCATGCATAGATCACTAGAGAGAGGGTTATTCCTATTGATCCTCCTATTAAGATGTGATATGGACTTTGCATTCGAGATTAGGATGTACTGGCTACAGGACTTTTGATAAAACCTTTACTAGATCCTAAGGCTGACTATGATGCTTTTTGCCATAGCAGGCTGATGCCAGGGGTACCATTCCATGATAGACCTGCTAGACCCATACTAGCAGCTAGTTTTGCTTATGCATCATGAGAGAGAAGGGGTGCTAGTATAGGTGCACGTCCAAGTACCAGTGCAGGACCTAGTAGAGCTTTTCCTCAATATCTCTGGACCACTGAGGATCTAGATTACTTTACTCAAGATCGTGGGATAGTCAAATATGATATTCTTGATACTCTGCCATCATGATACCCACCATTCCCTGATGACATTGTTGAGGTCTGTAAAATACATTTGTATGCCTGAATGGTTGCATACCTTTGTTTTTTACTCTTTTTTACTTTCTGTAGGTTCTAGTGGACTGGGCCTGACATAACTGTGAGATGGTTGGATGGCTGAGATTAGCACTATCCTCGGCCTTGTCTTTTGGAGGATTATCTGATGACGGCAATAGGTCTTCACCATAGAGGAGGAGGCAGAGGCATGGTAGAGATTAGCCTTATTTCTAGACCTATTTTCTTGTTATGCATTTATGACTTATGTATGCAGATGTCATGTATGCATGTATGGATGTATGCATCCAAGTACTATAACATGACATCTTTTGACATTTTATGAGATGATATGCTATGAGATGATATGCTTTGTTAGGGTTTTGTGTATGCTTATGGATGCAAAATGCATGACAGGGCCCGTTTTAGTTATTTTACACCTTATTCTGACTCTTTTCTGCCATTTTTCTCTCTTTTTTGATTAAGAATTGCATGACGGACTGCATCAGAGGTCCAAAAAAGAGATTTAGGTTAGTGCAAAACTGCAAAGAGCTGTGCGAAACTGCACAGAGGCTTTACAGAACTGCAAAGAACCTATATGGTACCGCACTTGGCCTATGCGGTTTCGCAAATGTCCTATGCGGTCACTGCATATGGCCTCTGCGGTTTTGCAGACATTTTCTATAGTTCTAATAGCAAAATTCCATCTTTTAGTTGTTTTTCTTCTATAAATAGGTCCCTTTGGTGCCCAAAACTTCATATTAACTTTTCTTTGACCCTTGGTAAGCTTTTGTCTTAATTTTTCTTTCTTTTTCAAGCCTTCTCTCTTTCTTTTTCCACCCTTTTTTCTTTATTTTTTGCCCTTTTTTTCTTTCTTTGTTTATTTCTTTCTTCTATTATTTCTCCTCTCTATTTTTTTTCTTTCTTCCTTATGGAGTCTTACTTTAGTCACTCTATGCATTTATGGACTAAGAACCTTGAACAAGTGGAGCGAATCAATTTAGGAAGGTTTGGGATCAATGCCATGCTAACCCTAAGGGGTGTGAGGATTGATTGAGATTTCTTAAGGGCATGTTTGAAATTTTGGAATCTTGATGTTCATGTGTTCAGGTTTGGGCAAGTATGGAAGAGATGTGTGATGTGCCAAAACGCACACTAAGAAACTGCAAGTGCATAGGTCGTTATCAAGTAATAAAGTAGTGAGTATGAGTATCATCTCCACAAGGATAGTATATAAGTACTAGCACAAACTTCAACTATTGTCTAGTGAATAATCAAGGTGAAGATTAATTAAACTAAGCTAACCTAAGAAAGCAAGTAAATGATATTGATGGAAATAATCTAGGCAAATCTAATCTAAATATAAATCCCCCTAGTTGCTTATGCATATCAAACAATAGATTGAATTGGACTCTCACTAAATTAGATAAAAACCTTTCTCAAGTGATTAAATCCCTAACTTCCTAAGTATTATCAGGGAATCTCTTCTCAACCTATAATCAAATAGGAGCAGCATTAAGTTCAAGAGATTAACATCTAAAAAAGTTTTGTAGGTCTATCTCTAGGACCCCAATCAACTCTCTATTCCTATGAGTGATCTATCTATATCAGGATATCTCTACTCGTCCAATATAGAAACAATATCCAATCAACAAGCTAGCAATTGCTAATTGGAATAATAAGATTTATCATGAAAATAAAACAACCAAAGATGAATTGATTAAAGTTTAAATCCTTCAATTTACACAATCAAAACTAGGGTTCATTACAAATAGAGTTAGTTCATATTAAAATTGAAGAACAAAGATGTAGAAAATAAAGGAGAAAGAAATCTCAAACAGATCTTGAAGATGTTTTTTTGAAATCTTCTCTTCAATCTTCCACATCCACTTGGATCTTGGTCTTTGATTCGATTAAATCATCAATATCTCTAGCCTTCAAGCCTCTCTCGTGACTCTAGGGCTTAGTTGACCTTAAATCTTCATTTTTTGCTCTGTGGCGGCACTTCTCTAGTTTTTTGCGTCAGCTTCTTTATATAGGCGCGATTCTAGGTTTAGGACACGACCAGTGACATGGCTATGTCTTTAGGCATGTCGACACTATGGCTACGCACCATGGCTGTGTCTCAAGCCGTGTGAAGCTAATAGAAATATTAGAATTGGCACTAAATGACATGGGCAAGGACACGGCCGTGGTGCTGGCTGTGTCACAGAGATGAGCTTCAATCCTTTGCCCGTTTTCTTCCATTTTCGCTCATTGGCTTCGTAGCTTCTTCATAAATTAATCCATGGCCCCTAAAAACATAAAAGAACTCTGGAAAGGCACTAAACAAACAAATCAAACTTAATTTAAGGGTAAAATACATTAAGAACAAGGGGTAATTTGCTGCACCATCAAAGAAAAGCTTCCAAACTTTAGGTTTTAGTTCCATAATATCCTCATCAGAGAATTCTAGTTCAGACCATTTGCCATCTATAGGAGCTGCAGCTAATTGATTAGCTATTACACTTCCCTGTATAGCCTTCCTCTAGCATACTTCAAATCATACACTGCTAGGATAGCCATCCATCTCGCCATCTTACTATCAAGAACCGGCCTCTCCATAAGGAATTTCAAGAGGCTTTTATCAGCAAGTACATGAGTGGTGTAGGAGTTGAGGTAATGTTGGAGTTTATGGCATACCCATACCAAAGCAAGGCATAGCTTTTCAATTTGGTTGTAATTAAGTTCATGGGCTAGGAGTCGCTTGCTTAGGTAGTAGATGGCATTTTCTTTATGTGAATCTAGGATATTTTGAGCAAGCATTGCCCCCATTACCTTTTGAGTGACAGAGAGGTATAGGAGTAATGGCTTACCTGGTCTGGGTGGTTATAGGATAGGGGGTTCATGAGGTATTCTTTGATTGCTTCAAAGGCTTTTTGGCAGTCTTCATTCCATTGCTTAAAGGCTTCTTTCTTCAATAGCCTAAATATGGGCCTACATACAGCAGCCAATTGAGAGATGAATTGACTAATGTATTAGAGTCATCCCCAAAAACCTCTAATCTCCTTCTCTGTCTTAGGAGGTGGCATTTCTAAATTACCTTTGATTTGGCTGGATCAACCTCAATGCTTATTTTACTAACCATATACCCAAGGGAAACCCCTGATGATGCGCCAAAGAGGTATTTTGCTGGGTTGAGCTTCAAGTTATATTGGCAAAGTCTAATGAAGAATCACCTTAGTGCTTCTAAGTGTCCTTCAATTGTCTCAGATTTTATCACCATGTCATCCACATACACTTCAACATTTTTATGGATCATGTTATGGAAGATAGTGGTAGCCATCCTTTGATAATTTACTCCAGCGTTCTTTAACCTAAACGGCATTACCTTATAACAATAAGTTCCCCATTCAATCACAAAGTAGTCTTCTCTTTGTCTAGTGGATGAACCCAAATTTAGTTATAACAAGCATATAGATCAGCCAAGGAGACTATTTCAGACCTTGCCATATAGTAAACCAATAGGTCAATATGAGGTAGTAGGAAATCATCCTTAGGGTAGGCTTTGTTCAGATCCCGGGAGTCAACACACATTCGCACTTTACCATCTTTCTTTGAAACTGGAACAATATTGGCTAACCATGAAAGGTATGTGATAAGCTCTATGAATCCATTGTCCAGTTGCTTGGTGATCTCTTCTTTAATAGGCAAGGATCAATCTGTCTTTAGCCTTCGTAACTTCTGATTGACAGGCTTCACATGGTCATAGGTGGGGATCTTATGCACTGCTATGCTTAGGTCTATACTAGTCATGTCCTTAGGGGTCCATGTAAAGCAGTCAATAAACTCTTGGATCAACTTGACAAAGCCATCTCTGTTATAACATGCAGATGCAATGAATATAGTTTTGGGATTTTCATTAGTGCCAGTATTGATTGGTTCTTTGCTTGCATCAATTTTTATTTCATTTATCTCTTTTTTGGATGTATTATTCAAATGGGATAAAGCATTCAGTGAAACAGAAGACACAGGATCATAAGAAGAAAATTCAAATTTCTTATTGTGAATGAAAGAACCATTGTCCATGGTTACATCAAAATTGAAAGAATGATTATTACAAACTCGAAAGAAAAAAATGAAGAAAAAGACTCAAGAGACTCTAACTCAGACTCTGGGTCAGACAGGGACTCTGATGAGGATTTCGATGGGAACTCTGACTGGTCACCTCCTCCCTCATAGTACCAGTTGTCAAATTGGGTTGGATTGGTTGGATCAAATGAGTGGGATGTATCTTTTCTTCTTCTCCGATCATAAGGACCTGCTCAAAGAGAGTGAACTATATATTTTCCTCCCAATCCTGCTCCAAAATGAAAACTGGCTCATAATCCTCCATGCTCAGCCTAACATCAAAGAATATTTCAAATCCTAGTATTAGTTTCTTGGAAATAGGACAGACCCATGGTTCAGGAAAACCACAATAAGGAAAATCTTCTCCTTCTTTCACAAAGTAGCCATTTAGAGTTTTAAAATAGAGGCGCATAGGCCAGTCATAGGACTCACTTGTTGTTAGGGCTTTCACCTTCTCCTTGGCCCTTTTTCCATTTCAACCAGGTCTTCTTCAGTTAGTTCATAGCCAAGCCTAAAAGGTGGAGTGGCTATAGGGTACTTCTTGAAACTGCTTATTCCTTGTTGGCCTTTGCCTAAACCCAATCCAGGAAAGTAATTCATGTTCCTTATCATGTTAGCAATAACAATATTACCATATGGATCAAAATCAAAAGGAACATATTCTTTACCTCCCTCTACTTTAATGAACTGGATGGTGTCGAAAGAAAACCCAGTGAGTGGCAACAAAACTTGTTCAGGTTGAATTTCTAGTATGGGCACAAGGTTTGGGGTCTCACTCCTCCCATGTCCATCCCCCTTGATGGTTACAATGGAAGTTCCATGAGGGAACTTGAGCTTCTGATGCAAAGATGAAGGGATGGCTTTAGCTTGATGAATCTAGGGCCTTCCAAGGAGGAGATTAAAGCATACTGGAACATCAATAATTTGACAAGGGATGGAAGTAGTGATAGGGCTAATGGTGACATCCAAAGTAGCTACTCCTAACACCTCTCTTTTGGTATTGTCATAAGCCTTCACAATTTGATCCGAGGGTGTAAAGTTCGAGACTTCCAATCCCAAATAGCTAGCTACCTTTAGTGGGCACACATTCAAAGCTGACCCATTATCTACTAGTACCATTAGGACAGTCTTACCATAGGTTAGGACCATTATGTAAAGAGCATGGTTATGGCTTTGCCTCCCTTTAGGCAAATCATGGTTGGTGAAGGAGATGGCAGTAGCTCTGGTGGCACTGGTGAGTGAGGCTACCAGGGTTTCGGGGGTGATATCTATTGGAGCTTGGCATTGATTCAAGGCCTTGCAAAGAGCTTGGCAATGAGGGTAGGATGATTGGATTAGGCTCCAAATGGATATGTTGGCCTAGGTCCTTTTGAGTTGTTTAAGGATAGGGTCTTCGTTAGGTTTAAGACTCCCTTTAAATTTCTCAACTGGAGGCAGAATAAGCTGTACTAGTGATTGGTTGGTTTGAGGGGTTGATGTCTAATGAACTCTACCGCTTCTAGTTATAGCATCTATTTCCTCAGCCAAATTGCTCAAATCAAGCACACAATAAAAATCAAAAGCTGATCGAATAAGAGAGATAGAATCAACTTCAGGGTCAGAAGCGATGATGAAGTTGACTTTGTGATTTGGAAGTGGATTGGTGGTGATATTGGGCTTGGCTTTTGGTGGAATGATGTCACCACTATCAATTAAGTCTTGGATTTTATGTTTCAGGGCTTTGCAAGCATCAATCTTGTGCCTAGCTCCTTGATGATACTCACAGTATTCATTAGGGTTGTAGAATTTGGGTAACGGATTTAAGGGTGCTCTGGGCTCCAGAGGCTTTATCATTTTTGCTTCCAGTGCTTTCTTATAGACTATAACCAATGGGACCCCAAGATCAGTGAAAGCCCTCCTTTCTAGTCTCAGTGGCTGGTGGTGAGAAATGGTTGATACCTCCCCCCCTTTTTGACCTACTAAAGAGGTAACATTGGATTGGTAAGGTGTGTTTTTCTTGTATCTGGGGTTAGAGGATTCATCTTTTAAGTGGCTGCTCTGTATTAAATCCTCTATTTTGGAAGCAATGGAAATGAAGGCTTTGAAGTTGGTAGATATTGGGTCAGGAGATGGTTCTGGTAAATTGGGAGAAGGTTTCTGACAATAATGTCAATCTGTTTTTGCTCGGTGGGGCGGTTTACCATTTGAGCAGCCTTAGTCCTCCACCTTGTAAGGAATATGGAAAAGGACTCCTTGGGAAGCTGCATGGTTATCTCTATATCCTTTCTTGTTATATCCACTTCAATATTGTAATGGTACTACTTGAAAAATGCATTGCATATGTCATCCCAAGTTCTTTTCTGATTTGGGTTAAGGTCAAGGAACCACTTCACTGGAGTTCCAGTAAGGGATTGTTGAAATAACTGAGCCAAAAGTTCATCATCCACTCCAAATGGCTTCATCACCTCCACATATATTTTCAGGTGAGTTTTGGGGAAAGTGGTCCCATCGAATTTGTCCAGGTTTGGCATTTTAAACTTGGGTGGGAATTTAGCATTAGGAAAGAGGGTCAAGTCACTGACATTAACCAAGTCATCATGCCTCTTTAAATTCTTAATGGTCGTCTTCAAGACTTCAAATTTCTCTATAAAGGGCTTTAGCTCAGGATGTGAGAAAAGTTCCTTCCTTTAAAAAGGATCCATAGGGGAGGAAGTAGCGGAGTGAGTAGCAATCTGTATGGGCTGTGATGAGATATTGGGGTTTTGCATAGGTGGGGTGATGATATTTAGCAATTGAATGGATGGTGCATCAACTACTACTTTTCCTCTATCAGTCAGGTCAATGGTTATTTTGGAGGAGGAGGCAGTGTTTGTGGGGATTTATGTTAGGCCATAGGTTGTATGACTTGGGTTTAAGGTAGGTGAGGTCACAGCTAGATTAATGGAGACTTGGCCAATCATACTTTGGACCTCTTTAAGGATAGACCGTCTTTGTTCTTGAAACTAGGCTTTCTAAGCTTCTAGAGCAGCTTGAAAATTTCTCTCCATAGTTGCAAGTTGTTTCTCTTGTCTCACTATAAGGCTAGTCATGAATGCTTCCATTTAATAGGTCTCTTCCTCTTGATGAGTCATAGTTAAGTCAGTGCCAATGGGAAGGTTGTTGGTTTCTTCAGCCATCTTAGATACCTTAAGAGGGTCAAATAGAAAAGGGTAAGTGTTTGTCTTAAAGATAAGGAAAGATCAAGATTCAAGGTGATCACAGACTTTTGGATGATGATGAATTATGGGTTTTGGGCTAGCATTTTTTTATTTAGGATGATGGGCTTTTGCATTTTGTTCAAGGTTCTTGAGTTTATGCATGTATGTATAAATGCATGAATGAAAAGTTATTTCATAGATATGCAAATAGGCTTGATTTAGGGTACATACAACCTATGGTCCAAGTTCTAGGTCCATTACATGAAAGGGTAAGGGTAGCTTGTATAGGGTACCCATCACACTAGAGCAGTGATATACCTAACCACATGTTAGTCAAGGAGCCTCACGTGGGTCAAACAGTACATGCATGATCATTACACCTTTAAAAGGATCAAAGGATTCATCACGGGGTGGATGATTTCACTATCGGCGAATAAACCCAAGGAGGGTTACCCACTCGATGTTACTTTCTATCCATTGTTTTCCTAAGAAATCTAGGTTGAAAGGCAAGGAGCCAATGCAAATGATGCATGAAAGTCATTTATGTATTAAAAGTGCCAAACTTAGATTTTAAACCAATTAGTAGTCCTTTTATTTCTTTTATAAAAAAAAGGTGGTCCCCAGTGGAGCCGCCAGCTGTGAGGCCTCGCCCGAGCACTGGTCTAATTTGCTAAGTGGGATCGAAATGCTCATTTGGGTTTGAACTCACGATGGAACCCTCGGGTTCCGATTGGTTGATTTTTGAAAAGAGTCGCCGCCTTAATTTTATTTTTATTTGGGAAAAGATTAAGGAAAAAACCCAATTTGACTCTAATTAATATCCCAAAGGAAAAAGATCACTAGCCTCAAAACCAAAAAGGATTTGGGGACTAGGTTTTTGGTTTATTTAGAAAAATGATTAGTTTGGCAAATTTAATACAAAATGACTTAAAATAAATTTTATGAACAATATACAAAATGCATAAACAATTATATAATAAAAATAAATAAATATTCATCCAAAGCAATAAAGCAATAAAGAAATTAACTTTACAATTTAAAACCAAAATAGGGGATACTTCCTCTAGCCCTTATGGGTTCTAGAGAAGTCACACATTCCCTAAAATAATTCCAAAGTAATAAATAAAGAAAAAGAGAAATAAAAATAACATCATAATAAAGAAAATAAACTAAAAGCAAATATCACAAAGAAAAGAATTAATTCATAACAAGAATATATAAGAAAAGGATTATTTTAAATTGGATTTGATGCTTTAAACAAGCACGCCTATGTATCCCTTTGAATGGGAATCAAAATCCATGTAGTTCGCCCTTCTTGTGAAGGGGTTAGTTTAGCCTAACCATTTTATCATGTTTCAATTCATTGATTGAAAAGGTGGGTTGATTGATTAAATTAGATTGATCGATTACCAAGTTGTTAATTAGGTCAGATTTTAATTAACAAGCTGATGCAATAATTTAAATTGTTAACCTGGTTGACTAAATCATATTCTAATCAACATGTCTCAAAATAATGAAATAAAAAGATAAAACATGCCAGGCAAAGAAACAATAAACGAAAAGAATAAACTAAGCAATCCTAAGGGAAAAATAACAAAAAAAAAACAAACAGAGCAATATAAAGCAAAAGAAATACTAAAACAAAACAAAATAAGAAAACAAGAAAATAATTACCTTACGAAGATGAGACTTTGGGACGTAGGGCGGATGAAGCGAACGACCAGATCGCAATTCCACCTTTTCAGCTTCACGGAATGACAACTTTAGAATAGGGACTCGGATGGCATTATTGGGACCACCTCGGACTAATTTGAGGAGAGCTACCTCAAAACGACCACCCTAACAAAATAAAATAAAATAAAATCTTAAACTAAAAGTTCGTTCCTTTCTGACTAAACCTTAAAAATGTTCATTGCTTTGAAATCAATTAGTTTGATTAAGCAATTCCGAGTCTGGAAATGAGGTAGGAAGGTAGTGCTTTTATAGGGAAAGGATTAGGAGCAGAAATGGCAAGTTTCATATGTGGGATTCACTTCCCAATGCACAAAATCGCACAAGAAGTCTTAAAAATCACACAAAAGATAGGTTGGCACACAGTAACCACATAACACCCTTGCAATACTGCAAGAAGCTATGCGGTTCTGCACAAGCTCTGTACGGACTGCCCTGTGCGGTCCCTTGGCCTACACAGCCCCTTTTTACTCCGTTCTAACCCATTTCAAATCCAATTTAAGTCTGGTTTGATTCTATAAGTTCGTAATTGAGTGCCGGTTGTCTGAAGGTGCAAATTTGAGGGTTTATAGATAATGATTTTATATTTTCTCTAAATCTCAAAATTGCAATTTCCTTAAATTTAATTACTCTAAATTATCTAATTATTGTCTCTAATATTTTTAACTTAATTTTTAGGGTTTTAAGAATATAATTAATTATTCATTCATCAAATTGCCCTAAGGCAAAATTTAAGAAAAATAGCAGAATCAAAATTCATCGGTTTATTTTTATTTTTATTTTTTTTTTTGTACAGATTCTTAGACTCATATCCAATTTAGGTTTTTGGTTCATAATTCTCTATTCTATTCCTTAATTTCCCCATTCTAATTAGTTTTAGACTACTCTCTAGTCTTTGATGACTTAGGAACACCTAGGGTGTTACATAACCTATCATATAAATGTTAATTAATAAAAAAATATTTTTCAATATTATAATATTAGATACTAACAAAAATTAATTAATGACAAACTTTATTAGTATTACATAAACTTTATTGGTACATCATATTTTCTTATTACCACTTATTGATTAGTCATAACATATATTAAAAGTTTTTATTCTAAAACATATAAGTAGTGAAATTAAAATTTTTTATTATAATGTATGATTATATCTTAGTATTATTAAAACTTGATCCACATTATATTACTAATTTTTTATTAATATAATTTTAATGAATCTAATATTTAAGTAAATTGTATAAATATTAATAGTTATATTTCATTGAGTTAAGGTATATATATTTTTAATAATTGATTTATAATTCATCTAAATTTTGTTTTCATATAATCTTGAAATAATTTGATAACTGCTATATTAACATATATAATCTTATAATTTTTGCATTATATATATATTATTCAATTAACATTACTTATATATTATAAATAAAAAATAAAAAATTGAATTATTTCAGCCCAATCCAATTTGGTATAGTTTAGTTTAATTCGGTCCAGTTCTCGATCTAGATATATATTAATATATAGAATCATATTAAAATATTTTATTTGGTCCAATTCGATTCAGGAAAAGTCAAAAAGTCAACGGTTTGGTCCAGTTCTAAATATTTTTGGTTTGGTTATTTGGTTTAATTCTAAATTTTTAATCTCTATGCTCAGCCCTAATAGTAAATGCTCAAACACTTTTTGATAATGCAACATTCAATTATCCATGATAAATACACCTCTATATTAGGTATTGTTCCTTGTGCTTTATTAATAGTTATTACAAAACAAAGACGCATAAGAAACTGTTTTCTTTTAAAGATGCATAGGAAACTATTTTCTTTTAAAATGAAAAGGATATCCTTAATTTTCAACCATGACAATGGTATCCTTCTCAATAGGACTTATTATTCTGCATGTTGTCGTACTATCATTTTTGCATTTATAATATTTCTGTTAAATCTTTTGCACACCATTTTGGTTCCATTGAGTAATATTATGGGCTAATTAACTTTTAGTTTCAAGTTGTGAGATGACAAGCCATTTAGTAACAATATGTTTAGAAGTTATTTTTTGGTACAATCTACACCTTCTTTTATTGTTATATTTGATATCACTACTCAATATTCTCGCTCGATTTCTATATCTAGTTTGAATAAAACCTTTTTCAAATTTGAAAATTTGAGCATTTATGAAATTTTATAAAGAAGATTTAAATCTAGTTTCACTCTTTATAATTACACAGTCACGCAATGCATTCAATTGCATGTAAAGAAGTAAATTATTCCTTAAATAAGCAGTGGAGTTAATGTGTAACAGCCCAAATCTACCCTAGGAGCTTTAGTGACAAATTATTTCAATTTAGGATTATTGGGACAAATTGTGTGACTATATGAAAATTCATGTGTGATGTGATTTATGACTTTGGGGTATGTTAAATTAATTTTAATATGCCTAATATGAATTATTATTGTGAAATAAATGATTTGAATAAAATGCATTAGCATGAAATAATTTATTTTTTGTAAAATGAATTTTCATGCAAAAAAGCGATTTTTAAGCATAAAAATAAATTTATGAGTATTTTAAAATAATTTTTAAATAAATTTTTTGGGGGGAATTTTACTAAAAATAATAAGAAAAATATTTTATTTTAATTACCTATAATCAGCCCTAAATTAATTAAAAAACCCAAATACCCAAAAGCCCACTACACTAAAACACTCCTAACCTATCTCATTAAGGGTAATCTTGGAAATTTCACCCAAAACCCTAATGTTTAACCTAAATTTTGGCCAGCCCTTCATTCAGTAGCCACCATTCTATTATTTCATTATTTTGACAGAAAAATTCTCTCAAAATATTTCTCTCTACCAAAATTCATAAAAATCCTTTCAAACTTGTGATTTCGCGACCGTTTTGTAAGTTTTTCTTTTCCTTTCAGTTTGCTATTTGATTTTTATGAAACTAATATTGGGAAAATTATTTTGAACTGAATATTTACTGATTTTTGCTAATAAAATTTGGGCTAGGTGATTCCTTGAGAGAAAAATTAGTTTTTCTACTGAAAGCACCAACCTCTTTATGCGATTTCTCCAAAGGTGAATCCTGTAACTCAAAATTGAAATTTTTATGCATAAACCATACCATGGGAGCGATTTCTATATCATTGATTTCTAAATTGATTTTTGATGTGTTTTGATGAAAAATATTGGATTAAATTATATTTCTGCTTATTACTATAATGACTGAAAAGTTTCAAAAAACAAAGGAATTCAAGATTTTTGTGTTGGAACTTAGAAGTTAGAAAATTCTATGATTTTTTGTACATATGACTGCTAATTTGTATATGGATGGATTCTAATATGATATTTGTTTTGTTTGGAGAAATAACAATTTAAATAATGTGTTTGTATATCACTATAATGAAAAAAAAGTGCGAAAAGCTTGAAAACTCATGATTTTCACCCTAAACCTTGAAACTTGGAATTTTCATGCATAATTATGATCAATGGCTGCCGATTCATACATGTGGATATTCTAAATTGATATTTTCTATGATTGAATGAAAAATAATGATTTAAACCACTTGTTTATATATTGCTGTAATGACTGGAAAATACTGAAAACAAGAAAACTCATAATTTTTCATCCTAAAACTTAAAGTTAGAAATTTTTATACATATGAATGTATATGTGAGCTGATTCCTACATGTCTATGTTCTAAAATGATTTTTGTTTTGATTACATGAAAAATTTTGGTTTAAACCATGTTTTTACGTATTACTATAATAGATGGAAAGTGTGAAAAGTGAGAAAAATTCAGTTTTCCCTTTAATAGAGCATTTGGCCTACCAAGGGATTTTTATCCCAATGTCTATAATTTTTATATGATATACTTTAATGATTATTGACATGTATGTATATATGATAAATAGTTAAATTGCATGTTGGTTGAAGAAATGACTCTAGATAAGCCTAGAGGCACTTTGGTATACTTAAGGTATCTTAACCTTATGTTGTGATTAGAATGCGAATGTGATTGGAAAATATGGAAATCGATTTTATGATGACTTGATAATGAATTAATTATCTTGAATTGATGGAGAGATTGATTGAATGAATGGGTCATAAGAGTTAAGCATGACACTTGAGAGGCTATTGATAAATTGACATATATGGAAGTGTTAAGTGTACTAAGTTGATTGTTAAAGTGAATTGATATTAAGATAATGATATTGTGTTGACCTTAGAAAGGTATTGACATGAATTATGATGTGTTCTCATATGGGCCTATAAAGGCTAAGTGTAAGAGACTTTTAAAGTCAACATATTATATGCAAATAATGGGTGCACTTCAATGTGCAACTCTAAGTGTATGTGAATGTTATATGTGCATGAGGTAATTATGAGATAGGATAGCATGATAATTAAATAAATACTAAGTATTGAATTAAATATTATGTTAGAACTTGAGGAGCTTTAAAGGTCCAAAATGGCTATGTATACTAAGAGCGAAGGAACCACAAGGTGAGTAAATACTGTATTCATGCTACAAGTGTGAGTAACAATATGTTTTGTTACAAATATGTGATATCATTGTCACATCCCAACCTTATGAGATACGATGGTCCCAGAACATGGGGAGACATAAGGTCACCCACGCCCGTAGAACCCATTAACATATAACAATCATGCCTAGGATCTTACCGAACCTTCTTCATTAACTCATTTAAAACATTTAGATAAATACCAGAAATTGCGGAAGACTTAAATATATCATTACATATAAAATCCATAAGGAAATTAATATAAATCTCGATAAGTATCAATAAACATTCCCAGAGCACCTAAAGACAAGACTTCATAAACGTAGTATTATTGATAACTCGGACAAGGAATTCTCTAAGCAAAGTAGAATGCTTGAGCCATCACCCTGCCTCCTCACATTTGCTCACCTAGAACCACACAAGGAAAAGGGATGAGATAGATGATCTCAATGAGTAAACGAAAAGGCACATACATTATCACATATTCCTTTGAAAGGAAACACATAGCTTATACATATAATTCATGGTTTATAACTTATGAATCAGGTTGCAATTTAGGAAAGGTTCAATTGGGCAAGTTTGCAGAAATCACACTTATAACATGTAGAGAGTGAAGGCTATTGCTCTATCACTCTAACACATAGAGGAGAGGTGGCCTTATACCAAATTCCAACTCTTATCACATAGAAAGCATAAAGTTGATCAGGCTCCATGGCTAGAATCACCCCTTCTAGCTGAGGTGGATACACTACCCCTATCCATCAGGTTAAGACCGTGCGCATAGGTTTCGATGATTACCCATATAGGCACAAGGATTCTGCATAAAGGGTAAAGGTACCATAGCTAGAGCTATTGGTAAACACAATTAATAATATCACATAAGGCAACAATAACATGTATTTCAATAACAATAGTGGTTTAGCTTTCAAACAATGATACAACGATAGTGTAGTTCCAGAAAGAATACAAATTAGGGTGTTAATCGCAAGAATTTCTCATTGGATAGCAAAATAGTTTTTGGACCAAATGTCCCTTAGCAACCCAAGCTTGACAAAGAAATCATATAATAATATTTAAACTAGAAAGAACTTGGGTTTCAAAGATCAAAAAGGTTCACATAACAATATATATCACATTCTTGTAACACAACAAAATGTTGTTTACACTTATAACATGAATACGATGTTTACTCACACTTGAAAAATGAAAACAATGTTTACTCACCTTGGGGTTCCTTTGCTCCTAGTACACGTAGTCCTTTTTGCACTTCTAAAGCTCCTCAAACTCTAACATAATATTTGATTTAATACTTAGTGTTTATTTACTCATGATGCTCCTATCCCATAACTACCCATGTATATATAGCATACACATACACTTAGAGTCCACACATAGGTGTACTCATCACTTGCACATAGCTCGTTGACCTAATGGTCTTGCATACTTAGGCCTTATAGGCTCACATGAAAATATATTGCAATCATATCAATACCTTTTTAAGGTCATCACAATATCATTACCTCAATATCAATTCACTTATCAATTATCTTAGTTCACTTTACACTTTCATACATGTCAACTTAATAATTAATCTTTCAAACATCATGCTTAACTCTTATGATCCCTTTCACTTCATTAACTCATAATCATATGTTCATCATCAATTCATCATAACATCTAGTTTCATATTTCCCAATCACATTTGCATTCTAATCACAATGTAATGTTAAGATACCTTAAGTATACCAAAATGCATTTAAGCTTATCTAGGATCATACCTTCAACTAACATCAATTTTATCATTTATTATACATACATACATGTCAACAATCATCAAAACACATCATATAAAATTTATAAACATTTGGACAAAATTGTTCATGTAGGCCGAATGCATCATTAAGGTAAAAAACCAAATTCTTCTTCTTTTCGTGCTTTCCATCTATTTCAGAAATATGTAAAAACATGGTTTGAACTAAGATTTTTCATGTAAACATAACAAAAATCATTCTAGAATATAAATTCATAGGAATCGGCCACTATTGGTGTCATTAATATATAAAAATTCAACCTTTTGCATTATAGTGCACAAAACCATAAGTTTTCTTATTTTTGGTATTTTCCGGTCATTTCAAAAATATGCAAACAGGTTGTTTAAACCATTATTTTTCATTCAATCATTGAAAATGTCAGTTTAGAACACATTCCTTCATGAATTGGCAGCCATAGGTAGGGTTTATACAAAAAAATTCCAAGTTCAAAGGCTTAGGTGAAAAATCATGAGTTTCCACGCTTTCCGCACATTTCGTTCATTTCAGTGATAAACAGACACATGATTCAAATCATTATTTTTCATCTAAACAAAACAAATATCATATTAGAACACCAATTCATGCAATTGGCAGCCATATATTCATGAAAGAATAAAATTTTCCAATTTCCAAGTCCTAACACGAAAACCTTGAATTCCTTTGTTTTTCAAAACTTTTCGGTCATCACAAAAATATGCAAAAATATTATTTAATCCAATATTTTTCATCAAAACAAATCAAAAATCAGTTTAGAATACATCCATGCACAAATCACCCACCCCACCACCCCCCCCCCCCCCCCTATGATGTTTATGCAACAAAATTGTGATTTTAAGTTATAGAATTCACCTTTGGAGAAATCTTTCGGAAAGAATTGTGTTTTCAGTAGAAAATAAATTTTCTCTCCCAAAAATTCACTCAAACAGAATTTAATCTATAGAAATCAGTAATCAAATAGTTCAAAATAATTTTCTCATAATTTATTTCATAGAAATCAGTTTAGAAATAGAAATAGAATAAAAACTTACGATTATGGTCACGAAATCGCAAAACGGAAAGGTGTTTTCAATATTTCGGTAGAGAGAAATATTTTGAGAGGTTTTTCTGCCAAAATATAGAAAGAATAAAAGAATGGATGCTAGAAACCCTTGTTTGGCCGAAAATTAGAATATATATTAGGGTTGGAGTGGAATTTCTACTATTACCCGTAATGAAATAGGTTAAGAGAATTTTTGTGTAGTGGGCTTTTGGGTATTTGGGCTTTTTCTTTAAAAATTTTGGCTGAATGGAATTAAAATAAAAATAATATTTTTCTTATTAATTCTGGAAAATTTCCCTCAAAAATATTTATTTAAAAATATTTTAAAAATACCCACAAAATTATTTTATGCTTAAAAATTGTCTTATACATGAAAATTCATTTTATTTAAAATAAATTCTTTTGTGCAAATGCACTTCATGTAAATCATTTATTTTATAATGGCAACACATATTATGCATATTAAAATTAATTTAATATGCCACATACTCATCAATCACTTAGATCACAAATTTTCACACAAGCACACACTTAACCTTATAGGTTCTAAATCAAGCAATTTATCATGAAAATTCCTAGGGTGGGTGTGGGTTGTTACAATCATGTTATGTGATCCTTTGACATTCTTGAAACCCAAGTCCTTTCCATTCTAAAATGAAATTCTATGATTTCCTTGTTAAGCTTGGGTTGCCAAAAGACAATTGGTCCAAACCATTTTTGTTTATCCAATGATAATTCCTTTGTGATTATTGTCCTAACTTATATTCTTTCTGGAACTACACTATTCTTGTATCTTTTGTTCAAAACGATAAACTGCTATTGCTATTGGGATACATGTTATTGTTGGCTTAAATGTTATTGTTATATGTGATTACCATTAGCTCTTGCTATGGTACCTTTAACTTTTTTTATGCAGAAATCCTCATATCGATGCGAGTAATCATCGGCTATATGCTCCTCATACCGATGTGAGTAATCATCGGCTATGTGATCCTCGTACCAATGCGAGTAATCATTGGTTATGTGTTCGAGTGATTATGGCAATAGCCTTCACTCTATGTGTTATATGTTCGAGTGATTATGCAATAGCCTTCACTCTATGTGTTCGAGTGATTATAGTAGTAGCCTTCACTCTATGTGTTATGTGTTATAAGTGTGATTTCTACGAACCTTTCTAAAATTACAAACTATGAATCATGAACTCTATGTGTTATGTGTTATAAGCTATGAGCCCTTTCTAAGGGATATGTGTTATTATATAAGCCCTATTGTTTACTTATTGAAATCATCTATCTTACCCCTTCTTTCTTATGTGGTTCCAGGTGAGCAAATGTGAGGAGGCAAGGTGATAGTTCAAGCATCTACTTCGCTTGGGGGAATACTTTATCTAAGATAATTTGTTTAATATGTTATGAAGAGTTATCCTTTAGACGCTCTAGGAATATTTATTTTTGGATGTTTATTTTGAAATGTTATCTTTTGAGGTTTTAATTGGATTCTAAATATTATTTCCCTATGAATTATGTTTAAAGTATATTTTAACTATGCTTTTGCAATTTAAGGTTTTCAAGAAAAAAGAAAGAGTTTATTTAAGTTAATGTAAGAGGTTTTGGTACGATCCTAGGCAGTATTTGTATAAGTGGGTTCTAGGGCGTGGGTGACCTTATGTCTTCCCATGTTCTAGGACCGTCATGTCTTAGAAGTTGGGATGTGACATAATCAGTATTATGTTGTATTTGGATTGCTTCAGTGTTAGCAAGTAATACAATGAATAAAAAAAAAGAAAAAAATTTTTAATTTATGATGATTCGACTATTCAATAAAAAATAAATATCAAAAAAAGACATTTTTTGATTAAAAAAAATAATTTAACTTTTATCTTTTTTATTTGTATTAAAAAATTTACTTATTCTTATATTTTTATATATTATATTAGATATTTGGACTCAATTTATTTATTTACCTACATTTTTTTTAAATGTCATACTTTTATCTTTTTATTTTCTGAATAAAGAATTTCTTTAGTAAATGTTGAAATATATTTGATAATCTAATAATTTGAAATTTTTAATAGCTTTATTCTTTCAAAGGATTCAAAATTTTGAATAAATAGGTTGTAATTTATCTTATAATCTAATAATTTGAAATGTCAATGTGGGGAGTTGACCCCCTATACCTGGCTCTCTTAGTCCAACTCTATTTCTTAATCTAATACTAAGGCCACAGTTGTCCCTAGCCTAAACTATGCAGTGCTGACCTAACTGGCACTAGTACTGAGCAATGAGCAAGCCCGCTGTCATCATACACTAGTCATATTGTGAACCTACGTGGCTTCATCTCACCCCAATCCCATCCAATAATCACATATAATAATCCACATAATTTAAAGCAACATACACATGCACATGCTTAATATTCAATTAGTATATAATGCATAAATATGTGTATAATATATATATATATACGTACACACAATAATGCCAATGCATGAAAATAGGAAAATATATTAAATAGTATTACTCACAAACCTAATGGGCAATTTACCTAGCTCTTCTCGCAGAATGCGACATCTAGTGACTAGAAGAATGCCTGAAATGTCAGTACTATATAACAGACGAGATTATTAGAACAAGAACGACTCACCTATAAAGCTATACTTCAAAAACTACTAAGATTCTGCTGAAATTTTGGCAGAGTCACCCCTAAAACTAAAATATTATCTAGTTATAATAAAGAAATAAACACTTCTAAATAATCTTAACAACCCATACAACCTAACACAGCATTAATGACCCCTCTTGGGTCTTCAACTCAACAAACATTAAAATCTCGATTCATCAATTAATTCCAAAAACATATTATAATTCATATGCACATACATTTATGCATTAAAGACAATATATAAACAAATTTATGATTTCATAAGGTTTATAATTATGTTTATTCCAAATTAATAAATTTATCTCTAGAATCATAAACATAATCCAACTAAATCCAATTTATTTTATTAGTAAAACTACTTCCAATTAATTAGTAAAATTTCTAAATAATTCTTAATTAAGCAATAACAATAATAAAATTCATATTATTTATAAATCTTTCAATTTAATTTAACTAACACAATTAAAATTCATATTAACTCATAAATATACTTATTCACAATATTAGACAGTTCAAAATTTAAATAGTATAATTGGATTGGAGGATTTCAAGCTTACCCATGTAGAATCCTATTGAATTAGGTTTATAAACATTGTCCAGATGTCGAAACGAAACTATTGGAATAAGTTTGCCAAAGCTTCACTGAAGCTACCTCATGTGCCACCTTGGATGGTGGTCATGAAGGTCAAGGAGCTATACCAACCAACCTGTCTCGATACCAGGAGCCCTAATATGCCCTTCACTTTCCCTTATAAACTGCTAGTCGTCGAAAATTGAGCCTCAAAGTTTTAGAATCATGCTCTCAGATCTCCTTCTATAGTAAAAAAATGAGGGCAAGGTTTATACCTAATTGAAGCTAATGAAGAGAGGATTCTAATGCATCTTGAATCACTTGAATTGGAGTTCAAATGAGAGAGATATGGCTATTTGAAGTTTCAATCGCTAGATTCCATGATAGTAGACTTTAAGATGAGAGTTTGGTCCTATCTTGTGTTTGATCAAAGTGATTCTAGTCCCATTTGCTTAATTCAGTTGTTACCTTTTCAACTCAACTAGCCATGCATTAATCAGAAGTTCGGTGACGAAGTTATTGCTAGAAAACCACTGGCTGCTCTTTTTCCTCTCCCCTCTTCTTCTACTTCTATCTCCCTCTGTCTCATTTTGCAACTATTACCTAGAAACAACCATCCTGAGGCTGCTATATGGCAGTCTTTGGTTGGTCCTTCTCTTTTTTTTTTTTTTAAATCTTTATAAATTTGTAGAAAATTCATTTTAGATTCAAAAATTACAAATAAATAGTCATTAAATTTCTTATAAAATATACATTAATTTGATATATAAAAACTTGAAAAATGATTACTTTTAGATTTATTAAAAATAATTGAACATAAAATTAATTTCCAAAAATTCTTAAAAATTAATCTTTAAATACCAAAATATAAAATTTATTATCTTCACATCTAATTTTACCTAAGATAAATTTTTTATAATATCCAAATTTCATAAAGTATTTTCATTGCTAAATAAATAAATATTTTCTTTACATTAAGTTCATGTATTTTAAAATTTAAATAAAATGTTATTAATAATATATTTTTAATATCATGAAATCTAAATTTTTATATAATTATGAAAATTTAAATATCAATTTAGTACGTGCAATTAAACAATTTTATTGTACAAAAAATTAGATTTTTTAAAATAATTTAAAATTTGGGTTGTTACATTTTTTCCCCTTAAGAAAATTTGTCCTTAAATTTTTAAACTGAAACGAGTAACACATAATCAAGTTTGACTTATACACTACACTTCCGCTATGCACTATAATACATTTTTGAAAATCACAAACTAAAACTCAAAACACTTCTCATCCAAAGGACTATAATCCATTTCAAATATATTCAAAATTATTTAATTTTTAAAATCATCTAAAAACTATTTGTAAAAATCAAAATATTGTCCTTTTATTTTAGAACTCAAGATACCATGTCCAACGCTGCTAGACCACACGCAACCTTAATACAATGTGTGATGATACTCATGATGCATGACTAATGATGTATGACTTTATGATACAAAACCCAATGCATGTGTAAACAAACAACTGGACACAAGCACCAAGTTCCAAAATAATAAGATTCCAAAATTATTTTTAAAATCACGCTTTAAAATCATTTATATTCTTTAAAATTATTTACATAATCAAATCAAAACTAAAGCATTAATTCTCAAAACATTTAAAATTTTGAATTTAATTATTTATACCTTAATAGATCAAAATCCTCATGGATTTTCAAAATCAAAATTAACATGGTCCCAATATTTTCCCATTTCACAAAAGTACTTACTTTTTGCAACACTTTTACTGTACCATAAGTGTCCAAAAAAATTTTCATTGTTGAAGAATTATCACCAGCATCTTGTATCCTCTTATTATAAACCATGAGTTTGAATTAAGTCACCAAATCCATCGTATCAAATAAAGAATACAACATACATGCAATACATATGCAAACCTAAGTAGCAACACTAATCAAGCCACAATATAAGGATAACGCTGAATTGAAGGTAAGAGAAACTCAATGAGACGAATAGGAATCCTATATTCCTCATGTTACAAGAACTTAAACCATCTAAGACTTTGTTAGATTTAAATATATGAGAGGCTGTAGGACCTCTGCTCTTATACCAACTTTGTCACGACCCGAACTTGAGGGCACATGACTGGCACTGGGATATGGGAGATGCACATGGTTACTAGTGCTCGTAGTAAACTTGATTACAGACTAAACAACAAAATTATCAAGTGACAAATGTAACTGTCTGAAAATAGGGCTATGGGCCCACATGTTAAGCAGAACCAACCAAATATCAAATCAAATCAATGCCACATAGGGCTAAAATCTCAATCATCTCATCAGCTTAACACAAGGTTCTTGCTTAATAGAATGATTTGCCAACTCAAAAGAAATTTATACAACTGGCAAATAAAATAAAATAAAATATAGATAATAGAGATAATATTGCGGAGTTCTAGAATAATAATACAAACATATGAATATTGTTTACGTAACTGAATATTTAATTATAGAATACTATCGAAGGATAAAAGGCAAAATAACTTAATTAAATATCTTTGTGAGCTTATTCCACAGCTTGGGAAAAATAATTGAACAGGAATGAGTGTTTGACTCAATGAATGATACTAACCAATATACTAACCTAATGTCCTATAGGTAAATTACTAATATTCATGTTGTGTTTCGTGTCACAGAGATAGACAAATCACCAAAGCAAAAAAGGATGGGATACAGTCCATAAGAACAACGTTAAATCTCAATATAGGGAGCCAACACCTATACTTGGCTCTCTTAGTCCAAATCTGTCTCTTAATCTAATTTTAGGGCTGCAGCTATCCTTGGCCTAAGCCATATAATGCTAACTAAACTGGTAGCAGCGCTGAGCAATGAGCAAGCCCGTAGCCATCATACACCAGTCATATCTCATCAATCATCAAAAAATTATCGTCATATCATGAACCTATATGGCTCCATCTCATCCTAATTCCATCCAATAATCCCATACAATAATCCACAAAATTTAATGCAACATACACATGCATGCTTAATATTCAATTAATATATAATGCATAAGTATATGTATACACATACATACACAATAATGCCAATGCCTAACAATAAGAAAATATATTAAATAGCATCACTCACAAAACTTAACAGGTAGTATAGCTGGCTTCCCTCGCGAAGTGCAACATCTAGTGACTAAAAGAACGCCTGAAACGTTAGTATTGTTTAATAGATGGGATTATTAAAACAAGAATGACTCACCTATAAAGCTATACTTAAATGACTATCAAGATTTTGTTAAAATTTTGGTAGAGTCACCCCTAAAACTAGAACATTACCTAGTTGTAACAAAGAAATAAACACTTCTAAATAACTTCAACAACCCACACAACCTAACACAACATCAATGATCCCTTTTGGGTCTTCAACTTGACAAACATTAAAATCTCGATTCATCAATTAACTCTAAAAACATATTATAGTTCATAGACACACACATTTATGCATTAAAGACAATATATAAACAAATTTATAATTCCATAAAGTTTACAAATTATATTAATTCCAAATTCATAAATTATCTTAGAAACACAAACATAATCCAACTAAATCCAATTTATTTTATTAGTAAATCTACTTCAAATTAATTCTTAAAATAATTCTTAATTAATTAATAACAATAATAAAATTCCTATTAACTTATAAATGTACTTATTCACAATAATAGATAGTTTGAAAATTAAATAATATAATTGGATTCGAGGATTTCGAGCTTACATATGCATAATCCCATCAAAATAGGTTCATAAACAAGGTTGCATCAATTTAAGAGGATTAAATCAAGAATGGTTTCTAGGCTTTAAGAGACTTTGATCTTAGGGATCATGTGTTTTGCCAAGGAGGCTTGATCCTTTCAAGGGTAATGAAATGTTGCCCAAGTAGCATGGGATGGGCTTTGGCTGGTTTGGGCCTTTCTTAATCAACTTGAGGATAATGACTCGACTATGGTTTTATCAAAGGAAATTAACTTCAATGATGATAAGTCTTAAGAGACTTAAGATTTTTGGCTTTGCCTATGATAAGATTTTGCTAAGGAATGGGTGGTATTTGAGCTTGAAAGGATGGTATGATTTGTCAATGAGGATTGGCATGGAATAGTATGAGTTCATGAAGATTGGGAATGGTTTGAAAGTGGGTTCAAATTTTTAAAAAGGATCAGCAAGCATGATTTGGATGCTGTAACATGATTCATAGAGAAGAGGAAGTTAAGCTATTCTTATTATTTCAAATTGAAGAGAACTCTTAGAGTGACACTTTATTGGTTTGACTTAATATAGATAACACACTGACTGAAAGAAAGAGCCCTTTAGGAATGGTTAAAGGGCTAGTGGAAAAAAGACAATCTGAGAGATAGGGATGTAAGGGAATGATGGCAGGCAATGTGAAATATTATGTCTTAAATCTTTAAGTTAAGCAATGGGATGAATTGGCAAAAGATGATGACGACCTAGGAAGACATGATCCCACTATAGTATAAGGACATAAATGATAGTATAACTTTAGAGAATGAGCCCTTAGGAAGGATGAATTTGAAGAAACTGATTGACTTAATAACTTTTGGATGATGTGCCTTTGGACATAAAGGAAAATGATGTTGAAGAACCAAGACAAGCTTTCTCTCTCCTTCTTTTTCTTTCTTTTTCTCTTTTTTCTCTTTGTTAGCTCTAACTTTTGCCTAAGCCACTCTTTTGGATTTTTAACTTAACGAGCTTGAATTAATGAGAGGCTTTGACATTTAAATTCTAGATTTAATGAAGGCTTCCTTTGAATTTGTTGCCTCTTATTGAGTGTACAGTTTGACTACCGAACTTGCAATAGGTAATTACATTGACTTGCTTTTTGTGCTTTAACTATTTGGCAAGAGGTTCATTATTTGACCTTCTTTGATTAGGAGCTGGTGAAGGATTGTTGACTTGTGAGAATAGAGGCACTTCAATTTTGATCTATGCTAATTGTGATAGATTTAATTGATTATTCATTTATTTCTTTTCTTCTTCTCTCTTTTTTAAGCTCATCCATGTTAGATTAAATAGGGAAGATAAGAAAAATTGATGCACAAATAATGAAAATAAAGTATGGATATTTTATTATAAAAGGAAACTTTATTATAAAATAACAAAAAGAGATTGATATGGCTGACACAAAATACACAAAAAAGAAAATAAAAAGACAAACTTAGATTTAGATTGAAACATTGAGATTTGGACTTAGACTTAGACTTAGACTTGAAATTCAATCCTAAATAGGTTAGATTAACTGAACTTGTACTCCTCCATAACATGCCACTTAGGACTAAGGTAAGATAGGGTCAAGTTAGGCTTTGTTCTTCATCATTGTTTAGATTAGTGGTAGGGAATTCAAGTTGAAATGATTCATTTTGGATGCATTCTTCAACCCTTAATGCAATTACAACCAAAGCTTTGAAGTTAGGTAGGTATTAGTTAGCAAACGAGGTTTATAAGTTGGAAGTAGGTTCTTAATAAGGATGTCCACTTATTCTTGCTCGGTTGGTCTATTTACCATTTTAGTAGCTTTAGTCCTCTACTTAGTAAAGAACACTGGAAGCTGTTTGGTGGTCTCCAAGTCATGTCTAGTGACACCAAATTTGCTATTGTAGTAATATTGCTTAACAAAAGGCATGATAGATAACATCTTATGTCCTTTTCTAGCTCTTGTCTAGTAAAAGAAACCATCTCATGGCCACACTAGTTAGGGATTGTTGAAACAGTTGAGTAAAGAGCTCGTTGCTATATCCCAAAGGTTTCATTACACAAATGTATATCTTCATATGAGTCTTGAGGAAAGCAGTTCCATCAAATTTGTCTCATTCTGGCATTTCAAATTTAGGAGAAAGCTTGGCATCGAGGAATAAGGTTAAGCTATCCGCATCAATTAAGTTATTGTGGGTGCTTTAAGGATTTGATGGTTTTCTCTATAGCTTCAAGTTTATCCATAAGCAATTTGATGTCCAAATGAAAGAAAGCTTCCCTACATTAAAAAGGATCTAGGAGAAAGGAAGAGTTAGAGTGGGTAGTGGTGTTTAGGGCTTGAATATTTTTAGGTTCTCAAGATAGGTATGGTTCAGATTATGGTTGAGGTTAGCTTGATTAATCATAGCCAAAAATTCCTTAATGATGGATTGCCTTTGTTCATTAATGTTTTCTTCACATTAGATCTATTAAGCAGCTAGGATTGCTTGGAAATGTTCTTCTTGCTTCTTAAAGAGACTAGTCATAAGTGTGATTAGGGCATCCATGTCAACTGGTTGGCCATTGTTACTTTAAAGGAAAGGAAAAAAACCTAGTAAGTGAATGGGTAGGGATAAAAAAAGTGGTGGAAATATGGGCGAGTAGACTTTGAGGGAAAAGGGTTCCCTATAGATTGATATGCCAATTATTTTCGAGTTTAAGATATAATGGGCTAAGAATTTTAGGCTTAGGGCTCTAGAGGTTTGGATATATAGGGCCAAAGGTATTAGGCTTTAAGGTAATAGGTCAATCTTTAAAGATAATAGACCAAATGTGTTAAGGGTAGTGGATTTGATTTTGACCAAAGGGTAAAATTAAGGCAACGGTCTTGGTATAGGACTTAAGATGTTTATTTATTTATTTTTTTTTTTGGATAAGGACAGGGGGTAAGAGTTTAAGGTTTAAGGTCTAAGGTTGAAGGTGATTGAGATTCACATCCAAGAGGAGGGCTTAAGGTGTGATCTTTAGGTGTTTGGTGTTTAGGGTATGGCTAAGGCGAACTATTTGAGGTATGTGGTTAAAGGTGATGGTTTTAAGGGCTAATGGATAGGATGGTGGGATGTAGGTGAGAGTATTCAAGGTTAATGGATAAGGTGATGGGATATGGGTGAGTGTGTTTAGGCCTTAAGGGTGAAGGTGTTTAGATGGAGGCGAGGTGTTTATGTGGGAGTTTGTTTGAATGGAAGTAAGAGTGTTGGACCCTTTTTTATTCAAGGTGCAGCTTAGATTTGAGGTGAGCGCATTATTTTGTTGTCTATTGTGAATGCTTGATATGTATAGAAAAATATATTTCATAAAGATGCAAATACATAAGGCTTTGATTATGGTACTTACAACTTAAGGTTAGGATCTAGATTCATTACATGAGAGGGTAAGAGTGGCTTATACAGAGTACCTGTTATACTAAAGTAGTGATATACCTAACCATATATAAGTCAAGGAGCCTTGTGTGGGTCTAATCGTACGTGTATGCTCATTACATCTTTAAAAGGATTAAAGGATTCATCACGAGGTGGATGATTTAGCTATAGGTGAATTGACCTTTCTTATTCCATGTTACTCACTATCCATTGTCTTACTGAAATTGGTGGATGATTTAGCTATCAATGAATTAACCAAAGGAGGTTTACCCATTTAATACTACTCACTATCCATTGTCTTCCTAAAATTAGGTTTAGAGGCAAAGAGCCTACCCAAATGATGCATGAAAGTCATTTTTGCATTAAAAGTGCCAAACTTTGATTTAAACTAATTGGTAGACCTTTTATTTCTTTTATTAAAAAGAAGGTGGTCCCCAGCGGAGTTGCTAATTATGAGACCTTGCCTGAGCACTAGTTTGATCTATATAAAGGGATAGAAATGCTCATTTGACCTAAGTCTCATGATGGAATCCTCGGGTTCAGATAAGTTGATTTTGAAAAGATGTTAAGAGTCACCACATCAATTTTATTTTTATTTGGAAAAAAATTAAGGGAAAACCTAATTAAATGACTCCAATTTTATTCCAACAGAAAAAGTGCACTACCCTTCATCTGTTGATTAGGAACTTTAACTTACATTGAAAGTACCATGCAAACAAAAGATCAAGATTACCAAAAAGTATTAAAGGACTAGGTTTTGATTTATTTAGAAAAAGATTATTTTAGGAAGTTGAATATAAAATGACTTAAAATATATTTCATGAACAATTATAAATGCATGAGTAGTTATATACATGCATGATTCATTCATTCATTCATCCATCCATTTAGTAAATAAAAAAAAACAAAAAGGAAAGTAAAAGGGAAAGCATAAATTAAATTTACATGAAACACCCAAAATAGGAGATACTTCCTCTAACCTTTATGGGATTATAGGGAAGTCACACATTCTCCAAACTAAATCCTAAAGCAATACAATAGAACAAAGATTAGAAAAAAAATCTTAATCTATATAAAGAAGGTGAAAAGGGAGAATATAGTTATTTAGTTAGATTTGGTGCTTGGTAGAAGCTTGCCTATGTATCCCTTCGAATTGGAATCAAAATTTGTATAATCCACCTTTCTTATGAAGGAGTTTGTTTAGTCTTAGCCTTTTATCATTTTTAAGTTCATTTATTAAAAGGAAGGTTAAATTATTTTATTTAACTAATTTTATTGATTATCACACTGTTAATTAGGTCAGCTTTTAATTAACATGAATCAAATTAAAGTGATTAATTAGATAGTGTGGGGTAGAAGAGAAATATAAAATGCATTGAGCTTTGAAAGGATAAGGGATCCCAAGGAGGTAATCAATAAAAAATAAATAAAGAAAAGGAAACAAAAAGGGAAAGGAAACTTACCTCGAATGGCAGGTGATAGCTTGCCCAGGATGGTGGGGGAGCTTGCCTCAGATGGCAAGATGCTCTTGACTTGAAGGTCAGCTTGAAAGTTACAACCTAACTTACTTTGCAAAGCAAAAAAAAAAAAAAAAGCTTTAAATTAAAGAACTTGTTCCTTGGCGAATCAAGCTTGTGAAGATGGTCTGCATGATGCAAAGACTAATCAAGAAAGCCAAGAGGGTCAAAAGGTCAAAAAAATTGGAGGGGGAAGGTCCCTATATATAAGGAATGGTTAGAGGAGGAGTTTTATAAATTTCCAATGTAGGATACATGAAAAGAAAAAAATTAGCAGGAGTTGTTACACAGGCTATGTTGTACTACACAAGGCCTTGCAACAGTGTCACACAGGGTTGTGTGATAGTGTTCCAGTTCTTCAGCGCATTTTTGTCTGTTTCTCATCCATTTTTAGCAACTTTAATTGTGTTGTGATCATTATTCAGTCTTGGGTGATCTGAGGGTTGTTCAAAGGTCAAAGGGATAGATTCGGGTTCCCGAGGCTCCATTTCCCAGTTTTCCCATTTTGGCAGTTTTTTGCAATTTCAGCTTTCGAAGGTCTGTTTACCAGACTGTCATACTAGCTCTGCGTAGCATTTTAAAGTATATGCCCTAAAGTAGTGTATATATTATGTAAATATAAAACATTATCCCTAAATGGCAATAAAATATATGCTTATAAAAGTAATTGTTTCATTATATTAAATATATATATTTGCAGTCCATAAATATTTTAAAAGAGGGTTTATTCTCAAGTGTTGAGAATATAGATAGCAAATTACTTTTAAAAAAATATTTTGAAATATTCATGTCATATAATTAATGATTGGGTATCATTAATTTTGAAAGACCATCACCTTTGTTTATAATTTATAATCAGTATGTCATCCTTATGATTATAAAGACAGTGAGAATCATGCTATTTGACAAATGTTGTCAACATAAATGTGTGGATATTCATATGATAAATCGCTGAATTGTGACATTAGATGATGATAACATGGAGTTTTATTGCTAGTTAATAAATCATTCTCTAGGTCATAATTGTACATATAGTCCTTTGAGTTGAGCGATATTGTATCTCATTCATTGATAGTTAGAATTTATTACTGCTTACATACTAATGCTATTGAAGTAAAGGTATATGGTATGCTATAGTTTTAACTAGTTATGTATGGAGGTAAGTGATCGCCAAGAGAGAATTCATTAACTTCAATAAACAATGAAAAAATCATATGCTATCTAATTATTCTTGATAATCAAGTCTTTGGCCAAGGTAGTAAAGATTCAATAGAAAGAGTTTCTAGTATGAATCAATTTTATCAAGATTTAGAATCGAGATATAGACATATGATCAAAGCATATTAGGGTTTGACAAATCCATGTCACTAGCTAAGATTGGGATTTTGTAATGAAGGGATTTTAATGTACGTTAATTATAATCAACGGTCCATAAAATGAATAAGTAGTTAAACACTTACATTCATTTTAATTAGATAGTCATGATATGCTATGCTAGACATCACTCATGACTTATAGGATTAAGGGAGAAATAAGGATTTCACATTAGTAGGTAAAACTCTTTTCTCTATTCCATTGCTAATTAGATATGAACCTAGAAAGTCACACACCCAAAAGTATTCACCCTTCAAGAATAAAATGTTGTCTATAATCACTAATTAAAGTGTTTAATTAATTGACTAGTGGTAAAACGATTGAACCTGTAATTAAATTTAAAAAGACTTTAGCATGTCTTGAAGTTTAAATCCAAAGTGATTTCTTATTAATTAAATTCTAATTTTTATATATACAAATGAGAGGAATTAAATTAATTTAAAACTATAGATGAGTTAAAAGAATTTATTTTAAGTAAATCAAATTGAACCTTAGAGGTGGAGCTTGGTATTGATAATCTAGAGGCTAAACAATTGGAGAACTTTTGGAAAACAAAGAAGAATCAAAGTTGTTAGGCTTCAAGAGGTCATTGGATTGCCACTTGCTCTTCTTCCTTCTTATATGTTTTACACATTATTTAGATGATTGCTTGAATGATTATTAGACCCATTTCAGTGAAAGTGAATTTTCAAAATGTCTAAAATTTCATCCACCATGTGATTTCTCTTAATTTGCACCCAATGTTCCATCAATTGATATTAAAGCCACCTAATTTCTGTGTAAAACCATTATATATATTGCTATGGGCATTTTTGTGTTTGACTAAAATTGAGTTGGAAAAAGTTTGGCATAAATGTTGTGTTGACGGATCCAAGAATGGTGACAGCAACTAAATTTCATGTCCACTAATCTAAGTTCACAACCTCAACTTACCAATAGCACTTGCAAAATACTTCTTGCAATCTTGATACTTGAGTTGGACCTGCGAATGTGTTATGACCAACTTAGTTCTAACTTTAGTGTTAACTTTTGTTATAGCTAAGTCACAGCTGCTAAACACATGTTACGACTGCAATATGATCGTGTCTAGAATCATGTCCATGAATCTATATCGCGGCAGTGAAACAGGTTGATATTTCCACTGTTTCTTTTTCCCAACTTCTTATTTTCAAAATTGTTTTGGACTATAATTTCAATTGAAAAAATTTTACTACATTAAATATGATTTTAAGTTATAAAAACCCCGAATATGTGATATTCAAAATGGTTTTGGAAATGTTCCAAAATTGAACAACATAGCGATAATTGCAATTTTTGTATTCATGTTTGTTGTTTTTTGAGAGGCACGAATGATTTATCATAGACTAGAAAATCATAATGTATGTTTCCTTTTATGGAAATGTAATTAAATGTTAATTACTATTTAGGTTTTAATTAAATTCATTGAGCATTATAAGCTCTTTTTTGTTGTAATTCTCACCTTGGCATGCAAAGGATACAAATGTACATATGGTGATATGGAGATACAAGAATAAGAAGAGGTTCAACCCATCAAGATGCCTAGTGGGAGCATGAAGATTCTAGTGTTGTATTCTTATGTTTGTAATTTGATAAACCTAAATTTTAACTCATTCCTTGTGGCTAGGAATTGAGCCCACAACTACTTTATGATTAAACCTATGTTTAAATTGTTCATTTAGTGATATATATGTGATATATATATTATACATGTGATGTATGCTAATGTGGGCAAATTATTATACCTTAGCCCTTATGACTAAATATAGGATGAGCAAGGGATCTAAAACTAGGAAAAATGATGAATTTATTATTAACTGAACAAATAATAAGATGAATAGGCAAAGAATAATTGGAGTTTGAGTAACTAATTAACTATTAATTTAACTACAAATCACTAATATCTAAATAATTCAAAGTTATAAAACAATTTCTAGAAAGAGAGCAGGTTAGAATTACAATTTAAATCTAAATCAATGAACTTTTAACATATATATAAAATAAGATTATGAATGAGTTGATTAGAGAATTAACCTAAAATCTTTAAAAGCTTATCTCTAAGTCAATTAAGGTATTTTTGAATAGACTTACACACATTCTCATGTCAATGTAAATGTAAACAAAAACCATGAAGTTCAATGTTAATTCTTTTTATCCCTTTATAAGTAGATTCTAATTAATCCTTTAACTTAAGTGACATCAATTACTTTTCCATTAAGAATTCCAATTCTCATTGCAAATTCTTAACTAACATATTACATATGGTGATCAAGCATATATAACAATTATTTAGAACTTAATTGAAGCCAAATCAATCATTCATTAACAAAATATCAAAATGAAGTTCATAGACATTGCAATTCTAACCACAAGTATTTTAGCCTTGATGCATTGTTAGATATCTTATAAAAAGAAAATTAAACATTCAATCATCAAAGAAATAAATTAGATTAAGTAAAGAAAAGTTATAGAAATCTTTTACTAGCCCTTCTTCAAGATTAGAAGCCTTGATACAAGAATAGTTTCCCAAAGTGTTGTACTTGAAAGTGCTAAAACTTGTAAGATCTCTCTTTTTTGTCTTAATAAAATACTCTCTACTTTGTTTTCTGATTTTCTAGATGTCTTTTACAAAAGAAACTTCAACTATTTAAAGACCTTGAGCAGTTAAAAGTCATAACATTTCATAAAGAAATGCAACACTTTATGAAAAGTCATCTAATAACTGCTTCAGAAACTTCAAGGGCATTTCAGTTAATTCAAATGGAAAAATTAGACTTCAAGGTCTTAATGAAAGTTGTAGGCCTTTTTATTAGCTTTCCATAGCCTCTTGAATTATTTTAATCTGAATTGTGTAAAGGAAGTTATGACTGAAACATTGCAGATTATTCGTGAAGAATCTTGTCTTTTGGTGTGCGCCGACTCGGCACCAACTCACCCTCCATTCAACAACTCGACAAAGCAAGCATTGGCGCCGACTTGGCACTAACTCAGTTGAAGGGTGCCGACTCAACACTAGTGAATTATGAACTTTGCTTTCTTTTTGTATTTAACTCTTCTAGGAACCTCTAATACCTCTCATATCCTACTAAAACTTATAAAATGCTCTCAAAACCATCAGGTTAAGGAGAAATCTTGAGAAAATATTATTAGAATAAATATTAAGGGAATAAAACACAAAATGCATTATAATATACTAAACATATACCTAAAAAGCAACTAAAATGCACTTGAAATAACACTAAATCTATACCATTTTACATCACATCATATGCTAATATGAATAATGTACAAAGTGAGATCTAAAATTAAAGCTCAAAAATCTTCCAAATGAAATATTAAGTTATGGTTCTCCATTGAAACAATAGTTTCTTTGAAGTTATTTGATAGCATGTAATGTTACAGGTATGAGATGCATAGTTTGGCAATAATGGCAAAGAGTACCTGAGCCTTGCAATGTTTAATTCTCTATGCTTATTGGTCCAATAAGTTTCACTAAACTAATGTGTACGACCAATAATGACAATGTGTATCTGAGGTCAAAAGTATTATGAATAGGAATGATTAAGCCTCACAAAGAGTTGTGATGAACAAGTGTTGTTCACTTATTAGATATCAAATTCTCAATAAATACAATGCGTATTTTAGAGTATTTGATAGTCTTATAAGAATTCAATCATCCACTAGAAATACACCCTAATAGGATTTCTATTTCCTACTTGGAAGTGTAGGAATGGCAAAATTACTGGGAGCACAATTATGATTAAAGACCAAATCATTATGAAAGTTATTTTTTACATAACACTAATAATCTTTTTATTTTATGCTTTATTCTACCAAAATGCTTAAATCTTGTCCCAACACAAGCACACTTTTGATAACAAACTCATGGACCTAATTTTGTGGACTAGTATTGTAACCTTAAATTAGTCCTTACTTACAAAAAGATTGCTTATGTATTTGATTTTGATGTTCCTAGACCCTTACCTAAAGAGGCCTCTGTTGAGGAACATACAACCTTAAAAAGGTGGCAAGAGGATCATATTTTGGTGAGATGTATCATGTTGGCTTCTATGTCAAGTGAGTTGTATAAGCAACATAAGAATTATGTTGAGGCTATGGACATTCTTATCCTTTTGCACAAGCTAAATAGAGGAGAAAGTAGAACTGTAAGATATGAGATATTAAAGTAGTTCCAAGATATAAAAGAGAGAGAAGGTTGGACCATATGTTCATAAGATGATTATACTCATTAAGCAATTAGAGAATTTAGACTTCTCTATGGTTTTTAACCTTCAAATAGATTTAATCCTTCAATCCTTACCAGATTCCTTTTCTAATTTTATCATGAACTATCATATGAATAAGATGAAATCTACTCTTGCCAAATTACATAATAGTCTTATAACAACACAAAATTCCATGAAAGGCAAAGGTAAGGAGGTTGTTCTAGTTACTTCTTATAGTAGTAAGACTACCAAGAAGAAAAGCAAAAAGAAAGACTCCAAACTCAATCTAAGTGGTGGGGTAAGCAAAGACAAATCAATAAAGATAGCTTCAGATGGTAGTGGAAAGTGTTTCCATTGTGACTAAAGTAGACATTGGAGAAGAAATTGGCCAAAGTATTTGGAATCATTGAAGGGTAATAAAAAAGAACAAAGGGAAGGGTAAGCCTTTATAAGGTATGTCTTTTAATTGTTTGATTTCCAATATTTCACATGGTTCATCAAAGGCTTGGATACTTGATAGTGGTTTAAGTTCTCATATTTGTTCTTCTATGTAGAAAATGACAAGCAGTAAAATTTTGAGAAATGGGAAGCAATCCTAAAGCTTAGAAATGGAGCAAGTGTTACAGCGAAAGCTATTGGATCAACTTCCATTGATCTTTTTGACTATGTATTATTATTAAAAGACATTTTGTACATTCCTAATGCTTATTATAAGAACATCATTTTTGTAACTAGTATGACTAGTATGGGTTATGAATTATTGTTAAGAGAGATGTTTGTATTATCTATTATTTTAATAAAATTGTTAGTATAGGCTATATACTTGATGTTCTTTATTATTTGGATAATGGTAATAATAATACAACCCTAAGCATAAGTAATATAAATTCTATGATAAAAATTAACTCCAAGTTCAAAACAAAATTTGGCATCTTAGACTAGGTCATATTGCTGAAGATAGGATATCCAAATTGGAGAAAATAGGGATCTTAACCCTTTGGGTGGTGAACTTACTTCAATTTGTGAGTTTGTATCCATGGCAAGATGATTAGGTTACCTTTTGTTGGACAAAATGAAAAAGCCAAAGAAGTTTTGGAACTCATCTATAGTGTTGCATCTAGTCTATTTAGTGAAACGGCAAGGGGAGGATATTTATATTTCATTACATTTACAAATGACCTCTCAAGGTTAGGATATGTATATTTAATGAAGTATAAATATGAATTCTTTAAAAGTTTAAAGAATTCAAAAGTGAGGTTGAAAAAAAAATTGGAAAGGATATTAAAATCCTATGATCAGATCAAAGAGGTGAATACCTACATACTGGGTTTAAAGATTTCCTTAAAGAACATAGCATTATATTATAATTAACTCCTCCCAAAATGCCACAATTGAATGGTGTGTCAAAAAGGAGAAATCATACTTTATTAGATATGGTGCATTTTATGATGAGCTATATCAACTTGCCTATTCTTTTATAGGGATTTGCATTGCAGACTGCCATTTATATCCTTCATAGTGTTCCTTCTAAATCAATTCCTACTATTCTATATGATATATTGTATAATAGGAAACCAAGCCTTAAACATGTTAAGATTTGGGGGTGTCCAGCACACACTAAAAAGTTAAAGATGGATAAATTGGAAATAAAGGTCTATAGAGGGTAGGTTTGTTGGATTTCCTAAAAGCAGTTTAGGATATTATTTCTATCTTCCTTTTGAGTAAACAATTTTTATTAGTCAGGATGTTAAATTTCTTAAGAAATAGTTTCTTCAAGGAGGTGGCAAAGGAAGAAATATAATATTAGATGAAGGGTCATATGAAGAAAACCATCAAAACGATCAAATGGATATTGATCAATCTTGTGATAAGTTTAATAGCAATATGCACCCTAGGAGCCATATATTAGTTATGTAATAGTAAATAATAATTTCTAATGGCATTATAAATATGTTCATTATGTGAAATGGTTTTATATTGTTGAATATAGTCCTTAAGTATTTGTAAGAGGATCTATTCTCAAATGTTAAAAATATGAATGATAGATCGCTCTTATACAATTATTTCAACTATGTTCTAATCACAAAAGATCATCACCTCTATTTGTTTTCTATAACCAGTATGTGATATAGGTGATTATAGAGGCAGTGAGTCTCATGCTACTTGACATGTAATGTTGATATAAACACGTAGATATTCATATAATGAATGGTTGAACTATAATGTTAGGTGATAATAATATGGTGTTTTACTACTTGTCAATTATTTATCATCTAGGTCATAATAGTATATATAATCTTTTGACTTGAAGGATATTGTATCTCATACATAGATGGTTAGGATTTATTATTGCTTGTATAGACATGCTATTCAGGTATGGATATATAAAATGTGATGGTTCTAATTTATTTTTTTTTTATGTATGGAGGTAAGTGATCGCCAAGGTAGAATTCATTATCTTAAGTAAACAAGGTTGAGAACCTAAGCTATTTGGTTATTCTTAATAATTAATGTTTCTGGCTAGAACAATAAGATTCACTAGAAAGAGTTTCTACTAGGAATCTAATCTCATGAAGAATTAGAACCGAGATAAAGACATAGAATCAAGACACATTAGGGTTTGACATAAACTATTACCCTAACTAAGATTAGGATATTTAATGAAGGGATTCTAATGCATGATAATTTATGATTGATGGTTCATGTAATGTTTAAAGTAATCAACTATAAATATTCATTTCTAATTAGGTATACCCCATACTTAGAAATTTGCTTTTCCTCAAGCAATAATTATGGCATAAAATAAGAACTTAACAATCATCAAGCAATCTAAGTACTCATAAAGCAACAACCTTAGCAAAAACACTTCAAATGTATGCACAAGTTTCCTCTCTAAGGAATTAGTTATCTCTAAACAAAGCTAACATGATAGACCACACACTCAACTAAGTGTTTCTCCTCAAATTGCAAAGCATGATCGTTTAAAACCAAAATTGAAGGCAAACTACGATAAACTTGCTTATTAATCTAATCTCCACCACTAATTTAATTCAAGGCATCAATCAAAAGGTCTTTCATTTGGTTGTAATGGGGCTTAGGGTAATGGTAGGAAAAAGGGAAAATTAAGTTTATCATTAAGTTATTGAGCATTCAAAGACCAAATAACAACTTAAAACACTCAAAGACACACTATTTCCCAATTTCTTCACAACCTCATTGCAAAATCTTTCCATATTCTATATAACCACACTTACAATGCAATTCACATGTTCAAAGAATAATAGACTTCATTAAAAACTTCTTTCTTTTTATTGGGATCCCTTTTTTTTATTTTTATTAATTTATTAATTAATTTATTTATTTATTTTGCAAAATGAAGTCTATAATATCATGATATACATAAGAACATGTTCCTGAAGGCAATATGTTCTCTCACCCCACACTTAAAAACTTTGCTTAACCTCAAGCAATATCACCACACTCAACTTTCAAGAAAATGATTTTGAAATGCTCAAAAACCTCAATGAGAGACAAAATAGATGAAAATTATAGTGAAAGGATAAGTTAAATTATGTGTTTCCAAAGAAAATATCAAGGCTCAAAGTGGCTCACTAAAGGAAATAAACATTCAAGATTGGCCATTTAAGCTAAAGGGTGAAACCTAATGCCTTAATCATTTTAATGCCTGAATTAAAATTAACATGTGATCTCAAAAAGTATATCTAAGCAAGCTCTAAAGATGCACAATCAACATGGTACACACAATATGGCAACAAAGAAAAGGTGTTTAGGTTCAAATATTCTCACCATGGTAAAGTAAAGTCAATCATGCTTTGCAATGAAATAGAGGTAAAAAAAAAAAACATTTTAAGATCATAACAAGTGCAAAACATTTGAAACATTCAAACTTGAGATTGCAAGCAAAATTTTCCTCAAATCACAAGATAATATATTTAATCCATCAATTATGCCATAACATCAACTCAAAAGACAAAACAACATTCATAGATAGGACCAAGTAAAACACAAAATCAGAATTAAAAAAAAAATAGATTTTTGAAGACAATGATGGGCTGCCTCCCATCGAGTGCTTCTTTAACGTAATTTTAACTGGATATTTTTTAAGACATTAAGGAACCTTAAATTCTTTAAATTTTTCCATTCCCTTAAAATGTGGTTTAACTCTCTAACCATTGACTCTAAAAATTTTATCTCTATGAAAGTTAAACAAATCTACTACTCCAGAGGGATGTACCACATTTACAATAAAAGGACCACTCTAGTGGGGTTTAGATTTACCTGGATTGTGATGCCACCACAAGTTATAGAGTAGTATTTTCATACCTATTTCAAGGGAATTTTGGACATGGCTTTTATCACGAAAAGGTTTGGCCTATTCATTGAACATTTGAGAGCTCCCATACACTTCTTTTTAGGGCTCAACTAACTTAAGCACCTACAGCATTTTTTTATCATAGGATCCCTGTAAGAAAACATCTTTGACAATAGTATTAAAGGATTCAATAGAAGAGCATTCCTCAATAAGTGATGTGGTAGGAATAGATATTCTATTAAAAATGGAAAATTCAATAGTTTCGCCCAAAACAGTCATAGTCAATTTCCCATTTTTAACATCAATCAAAGTATTAGTAGTTGCCATAAAAGGTCTACACAATAAGATATGCAATTCTAACCTATTAAACAATTCATCTTTCATATCCAACACCACAAAATCAACAGGCACTATCCACCCTCCTACTTGCACTAGCACATCTTCTATAATCCCTCTGGGAAATCTCAATGACTTGTCAGCTAATTGCAAGCTCATTTTGGTGGGTTTTAGCTCTCCTAAATTCAATTGCTTAAATAGGCATATGGCATCAAATTAATACTAGCACCTAAATCTAACATACCTTTAGCTTTTTCACCACTGCCCATACTAAAGTCAATGACAAAACTACCAGGATCCTTAGCTTTTAGAGGTAATTTTTGCTGGAGTACTGCATTAATCACCTTAGACACTACTAGTTTCTCTTCCATCTCTAGCCTCATTTTCTTAGAATTCAGCTCCTTAAAAAATTTTTCACATGTAGGCATATTCTTAATTATATCAAGCAAGGGTAAATTGATACTTGCCTTGGATAGCATTTTGAAAAGCTCATCAAATTGCTTGTCTTGCTTACCATTTTTTAAGCGGCCTAAAAATGGAATAGGAGATCGATAAGGATTGTCCGCTTTGTGTAACTTAAATGGAGAGAGTGTCTCCATCTCTTTCTCTTCCTCTACTATATAATTAGAAACTTCACCAACATTATCATTTATTGGTTTACCACTCCAAAGAACCGAGATAGATTGAGCTTGCTTCGGTTGGCTAGGAAGCTTCCCTTTTTTATTTGATTGCATATGGCTTGCAATTTGACTGACTTGAATCTCTACATTTCGCACTGCTGCTTCCAAAGAGTCAAATCTTCTGTCATTAGCCTCTTGAATTTTAGTGCTAGCCTAAATGAAAGCATTCAAGCTATTTCTAAAGATGGCTTCCTTTGTTTTTGTTGGTTTGATGATTCTCCATGGAACGGTTGGCCTCTTTGCAACATTTGAATTTGAGGTTACTGCTGCAGTTGGTTGTTGTTTTTCCAGGAAAAGTTTGGATGGTTTTTCCAACCTTGGTTGCAGGTGTTAGAAAGGGGGTCATTTCTCTCCCTAAGTTGGAAACCATCCAAGGCTTACACTTGCTCATAATCACCTGCAAAATAATCAAAACATTAGCACCATGACCAAAAATACCACAAACACCACATATGCCTTGTTGTTGAACTATTATATTTTCCTTCATGGTGAGGAGCTTGACTTGTTTAGTAAGCTCAACTATTTGCATAGCCACATCTTTCCTCGGAGCTCCTTCTTCAAATCCAACTCTTCTCCTTCACACACTTTTCTGCTGAGAGTTAGCACCATGCATCTCAAAAAGTTCATAAGTTTCCTCAACAGTGATCTCTCCCATTGCCCCTCCAGCTGCATTGTCAACTATGCTTTGGCTCTGGAATGTGAGCCATCATAAAAGAACTGGTTGAGCAATTGCAATGGATAGTGATGGTGTGAGCATTGAATTTGCAACATCTTGAACCTTTCCCATGCTTTATGAAAGGCACTCCTTCCATTTGTGTGAAGGTTGCAATCTTTGATCTCAAACTAGCTGTCTTTTGATGAGAGTAGAACTTCCCTATGAATTTCTTTTACACCTCCTCCCAAGTAGTCAATGAATCAAGAATATGTGTCATTAGCCAAGATTTAGCTCTGTCTTTCAAGGTGTAAGGAAAGCATTTCATCCGCAACTAATCTTCAGTTAAACCTTGTAGAGGAAATGTCTATATGGTGGAGTAGAAATCCTTAATGAAATTGAGGGGGTCTTCATTTGGCACTCCATAAAAGGATAGGAGCATGCCATAATGTATGTTTTTCAACTCATAATTCTAGGCTGCCGCATCGAGTTTAATGCATGATGTTGTGGTGCCTATGATTGGCTTAGCATAATCCTTCATGGGTCTCCTTTCCTTTGCTATAATGTATGGTTATTCTTCTTGGTCTTTTACCCTTGGATTTTCGGGATCTATTGGATCAACTTGGTCCTCATTTGGCTCTAGTCTTCTTCTATCTCCACCTAACTTGTGAACGTTATCAATAAAAGGGACAATCTCTCCTTCTAGAGATCTTCTCCTTTGCATAAAATTCTCGAAAAACAAATGTAAATAAAAACTAAAAACAAATATATTCACAATGAAACAAACATATTCACCTTGTAATTCCCTAGCAACGGCCCCAAAAACTTGTTCGCCTTAAAATAACCTGTCCAAAAGAGACCCGCAAGTATACGGGGCAATTGTAGTATATCGAAAGTATCCAAGGTCATATCTCTCAAGGAATTGCAAATGGAAATATTTGTCTCAATTTAAAGCAAATTAAATGAAAAGAAATTAAATGATTTGATTTTGAAAAGAATAATTTGCAAAATAGGAAATTAAAAATAAATGTGGATTAAAATGCAATAGGTTTTAAAACAATGAATGAATGATGTCTAGGGTTTTGTATTCAATTTATCAATCCTATATCTTCATTAATATACCCAATTGATTACTTTAAAGCCTTAGTTTCTAACAATTCAAATAATAAAAATCAATCTATTAGCAATCGCATTCATAGAAATTATTCTATCAAATCATATATCAAAAACTAAAGCATAATCTTAAAACTTATATTTCTAATTCATTTTAAGATTCAAAAGGAATGAATTCTAGAATTGAACATTAACTCTCATTCCTTCTTTCAAAACCTAAGTCAAACAATCAATCAATTCAATTAGGAATAATAAAAATAATCAAAAGGGATTATATTTAATTCCATATCATGAACACATCATACAAACTCTAGACAAGACTGAAATTAGTTCATGGAAAACATAATGATAATCTCCAAATTATTAAAATCAAAAGAATTCATTGAATTAAAATCTTCAATCCAACAATCAAAAGACGAAAATAATTAAGAAATTAATCTTATAAACCAATTTGATGTTCTAATCGAATCTCTTGGCATCTTCACAAAGAATTCCCAAAATCACTAAAAACAATCTCCTCTAAGTGTTGAAATTTGAAAACTAAAATTAAGAAAACAGAAAATTGGAAGAGAAGATACTATCCCAAAAATTCTCCCAAAAATTCATATCAAAATCAAGCCTAAAATTCCCCTTATTTTCTTCCTCCAGACATCCCTATTTATAACAAAAAAACTTCTTATTTAGTTTCTACTTTCCTAAAATAATTTAGGATTGAAAATCCTTGAAAATATTGGAAAATCTTTATTATCTACTCAAAGGTCATGCAGCGGGCACTGGAATTGGCAGCTAGGCGCTGGGACAAGTAGGCAATAGGAAGCAAGCTGTTGTGGGGTGCTGGGGGACTTCGGCAGACACTGCTGGGCTTGCTGGCTGTAGGAGGCAAGCTACTGCATGGCACTGGGATTTGCTGCATGGCACTAGGGCTTCATTTATGCTACAATGACATTCCTCCTGCCATGTCATGCAACATTCCACTGAATTTTCTGATTTAGCCCAAGTCTCTTCAATTTTTTCAATTATTAATGCAACTGAAAATAACTTAACAAACACATTAAAAGCATCATAAAATAAACTATAAATTAACAATTAAAAGAATAAAAAATAAGATAAAATTATGACAAAATAGTCATGATATGGAATGCTTGTTGTCACTCATAACTTATAGGACTAAGTGTGAGCGAGGATTTCACATTATTAGAGAAAAATCTTTTCTCATTCCCATTGCTAATTAGAGATGGACCTAGAAAGTCACACACCTAATAGTGATAACCTTTCAATTGTAAAATGTTTACCATAATAATTAATTAAAGTGTTTAATTAAATGATTAGTGGTAAAATAATTAAATATTTAATTAAATTTAGAAGGACCGTAGCATGTCTTAATGTTTAATCTATAAAGGTTTCTATTCAATTAAATCTTAATTTGTATATGATGCAAATAAGAAAAATTAAATTGAAAATGATTTGAATTAAATCAAAGACTTAATTTTAAGTTTATTGAAAACCCTAAACAAATGAGATGTGGCCTAAGTGTAATACCCTAGGTTTCCCTAACCTATTAGAGTTAGCAATGGTGACACCAAAAAATGTTCATCTACTATACCACTCAAGGTCTTTCTAGCATATTAAGAATGATAAGAACACCATAAGAAGTAATTTTAATAAATAATGTGACAATGAGTAAAGAATACAATCAATTTTGATAAGCACTTTTGTGATAAAATGAAAGTCAAATCGAGTTTGACTTAATGTGACTATGTTAATTGTTTATTTGAAATGCGAATCTCAAGTATGAGTGAATGAGCATTAGCATCTCCTAAGTCATTGGGAGATAATAATAGTGACATGAAAAGTTGAATTCAATCAAAGTTACAGTTGTACAATAGAAGTCAAACTTAGTTTAACCCAGTGAGCCTACATGATGTACATACCTGAACAATGCTATTGAAGGGCTAGTAAATGTATATTGTAATATGTATAAAATTTATCTAGTAATGTCTAGAATGTGTAGTGATATTAAAAAGTACAAATATATATATTAAAGTGAAAGAAATGAAATGGGAAATGTATTAGGTTACCAAGTTTGAAATATGCATATATGGATTCGTTAATAAGCTTTTGGACTCTAAAGCCCAAGCCCATTAGATGGCCAGCCCATAAGGCCCAAGAATAGATGCTTAAACACTTAACTAGAGTTAGAAAAAACTAACCATAGTTAAATGGGTGTAGGATGAGCTAGCCACAAAATTTGACTAAGAAGCCACCATTTTTCACTATGTCAATTCCTTTTCCAACTTGAATTCTCACTTCATCCACACCAAAGTCTATATTCATTTTTGCTATTTTCAAACCATATGATGAACATCATCAACCTATATGAGATCCTAGCAATTCACTTAATTAAATCATAACCATCTATTGTGATTAAGTTATAGCCATTAGATTAGAGATGATTGAATCCTCATTATTCAACTTTCATATATATACAATAAGATGTGTAAATTTCCACCATTATTGCAAAACCTATCATAAAAACACTTCCTAATAGAGAAATGGACTCTCAATTTTATGCCACCACCATAGAATTCAAATCAAGGCTTCCCAAGGTAAGGGTTTATGCTAATCTCTTCCTTTATATGTTCTAAGAATGATTTTGGTATTATAATTGCAAAAACTTACCATTTCTTTCATTTATGTTAACCAGCCAATGGGGATTAAAACTAGAAAATGTTTACATGGTATGTTAGTTGATGAAATATGTAATTTGGGCTTAAGAACTAAGTGTTTAGCATGAGAAAATAAATAAGGAAAGCATGAAACACATCTAAGTGCACTAAAAAGCATGTTTGACCACTTTAATGAAATTGTGAAGGAAGTGTTCTAAATTCCATTTGAAGGTATCTAAGCTTATTTAAGGTGGAGGAAAATGGTTTCGAAGTGTTAAAATGAATTAGGGAAGCTTGTTTCTAAACTTGAAAGTCTTAGTAGCATGAATTTAGTCTAAAAGGGAACTTGATGTTCTAATGCTAGATATTGGCAATTGAATGATCATGTTGGTTTTATGTTATGCTAATTTCATAATTCCATGATCAATTTGAAGATTGGATGAGAAATTAATGGTTTTCCCCAAATTCTAGGGTTTATGGAAAAAAAAATAGGGATTTTGAGAATTGCACTTGAATTCTTGAAATTGAAGGAGGAATTAAGCTTATTAAGAATGGTGTAACATGAATTGTATAATGTTAATTTCAAAATTCAATTGATAAAAATGATTTTCTCCAAATTTAATGAACTAGGTTCATGTATGGAATGGGAAGGAGAAGTAGAATTAATTCCATTGAATATTGGAAATTTTTTAAATTGATTGTAATTGATTAATATGAAATTGAAATGTGAAATTGGGAGGAAAGGAATTATGTAGCAACCCATACCCATGCTAGGAGTTTTGTGACTAGTTGCTTGAATTTAGGACTATTATGACAAAGTGTGTGCTTTCATGAAATTTCATATTGTGAACCCTTAATTTTACAGCTCATCATTCGGCCGTAGCATGATGCCTGCAAAGATTAGTGCGAGTTATGCAGAGCCAATACGACAAGCAAGGGTCAAGGGTGCAGTGCTCCTTACGAGGGAGTAAGGGGCAGTACCCCTAGAGCAAAAAATGGACTTTCAGTCATATTAGTATATAGATGCTTAATTTTCAAACACTAGAACTTTTCCTACCCTAACCAGACTTACTATATCCAAAAGTATTTTTTAAAACTGATAGGATCTTTTCTTAAACTGACTATTCAATCATTCTAAAATTAAATTTGAATCTATCAAAGCTAACTGATTATTTTTTTGAACTCTAAAACTCCTAGAAACTGATCTGGAAGTCTTAAAATCTGACCGAGCGCAAAGCAGAAATCCAAATGGCATAGCCACCAAGGCCTAGGGCGGCGCCGACACCCCTTTGGCCGGTATATTGCCTGGCTTATCGGTGGCACCGCCAATGCCTCTGGTGGCGCAGGCCCTACTGCTCCACTTATAGTCTCTGAAATACCCTCCAATCTAATTTTCCAACCCTTTCTATCTCGACCCTTATGGACTTTTCACATTTTCACTACCTAAACTACCCTTATCTCCCTTTACCTATAAATAGGCCCTCCATCTTTCATTCCAACATATCCTTTGAGTTAGTATTGATGGCTATTTACTAATTTTTCTCTTCTTCTCCTCTAACCACTCTCTATTATTAATTAATCTTTTTAATTAATTAATTATCTCACCCTAACTAAGTTAATTAGTCTTTTTAATTAAGTAAAACTCTCTTTTTTTAATTAAAATTAATCACTCAATTAATTAATTAATTAATCATTTTAATTAATCATTTTAATTAATCATGTTTTTTCCAAAATCAAATTAATCTTTTTTTCTTAATCCACCCTTTATCGAAATTAATTAATTAATCCATCCATCATTTTCATCATATTAATTACCTAATTAATCATTTTAATTAATTAATTAATCTCCCAATTAATCCAATCACCCGGTCCTAATAAAATGAAACTTTGGTATGGTAAAACCCTTCGCCTGCCAAAAGTAAAGGTATTAGCCTTTTTCCTCACTCTCAAAACACCCAAACCAAAATCAATATGATCAACTCCAAAACTCCTCCACTTAATCATGGAATGAACTACGTGGGTTTTGATCCCTATTTAATGAGGTATGTAGCCACATTTAGAATCTAAGTCCAAGTCCCAATCAATCTCTTTTCCCCTTTTTTAATTAATGAAATTTGTGGATGTTTCATTTTAATTTTCTCATTGAACTCATACCATATTCGTGCATTAATCATGATATTATAATTGTCATACAATATTTGTCATCCATAAAATTAATGTGCAAAGTCAAATTAAACTTAAGAGCCAAATTTAGATTATTTAAAATAAAAAACCTAGTCCTTGAACTCAACCCAGTTCTAGACTAGTGATTTTATTCTTGGGTAATTAATTGAAAATTAATGAATTGGAGTCAATTGGGTTTTTTCTTAATTTTCTCATTTAAAAATAAATTTGGGTGGCAACTCCTAAAATCATTTTCAAAATTAACCAATCCAAACCTGAGGGCTCCATCGTGAGTCTAAATCCGAATGAGCATCTCGATTCCCTCTAGCAGATCAGGCCGGTGATCAGGCAAGGCCTCACAGTTGGCAACTCCACTAGAAACTTTTTGCTACCTTTTTAAAATAAAAAGAAAAATAATAGGATTACTATTTAGTTAAGGAAAAATTTTTCCAAAATAATCTCCATTAAGCTCATTAAGTATAATTTGACTTTTATGCATCACTTTGCATAATAAGGACTCCTTGCCTAAACCTTATTTTTAGGAAAACTTTTGGATGGTGAGTAACATTGGCTCGACAACTCTCTTTGAGTCTGTTGGGAGATAGTGAAAGCAATCCACCCCATGATGAATCCCGATCATTTCGGTGGTGTAACGAGCAATCAGTACCATTAGACCCATGCGAGGCTCTTTGCCTTACATGTGGTTAGGTATATTGATGCTCTAGTAGGACGGGGACCTTTAATCAAACCACCCTTCACCCTTTTGCATATAGTTGCCCTAGTGTTGACCCTAGGTTCCATGTACCATAATAATGGAGAAATTTGTGTATATACCTATGAAAACATTTTAGCGCACATCATGACATTGCCATGCATACATAACATGAGAACTCAACAAGGTCAATCTGTAAAATCCTACATTAGTGGTTTGTTACCCCAAAATACCTCACATACTCACCTTGTCAACATGTAAACTTAGTGACCAATCATATGGAAGGAATCCTTTTCTTGACACACCTTCACATTCATGCCAATTTTTCCTTAACAATTCTGTATTCTTACCCATTTTTTTTGTCTGTTTCAAGGTATTAACGGCCAACACCTCTAGGTCTTTCAACCAAGACATGATGAGTATCTTTTTTGCCAACCTTCTCAAGAAACAAGAGGAGACTTTCTAAGCCACACTCAGCACCGCTTTTAAGACCCAACCTGACACTTTAACCAATACTCTCAATGCCTAGTCTACCACCGTTACCAATGCCCTCAACTCCTAACACCAGTCGATCATTAATGAGATCAAGGAAATGACTAATGCCACTTTCACTCTCCCTCTTGCTTATGTTGAGCCTGCATTTACCCAAGCCGAGACTAGCTATGCCCCTACTTTTACTCCTCCCATTGTCAATCTCATAAATAATGGGAAAGCATTTGAAACTCTAACCTCTCTTACCTTGGACTTAAACACAACCACTCCCTCTCCCACTGTGAATCCTTTTCAAAGTGGAGATTCCTCTAGCTTTCTCAAAGCTAAGAAATTGATGGAGAAAATTAAAGCCATGGATAAAACAATCAAGAACATCAAAAAGCATAAGGATATGATAGATGTCAACTCTTTAGCTCTCTTTCTAAATTCATGGGTTCCTCCAAATTTTAAGATGCCAGTCATAGACAAGTTTAATGGCACCATATGCCCTAAAACTCACCTCAAGATGTATGTGGGTTTCATGAGACCCTTTGGTGTGGATGATGAGCTCTTTGCTCAATTATTCCAATAATACTTGACCAAAGCTACTATCAAGTGGTTATTAGATCTTGAATAGAATCATAAGAAGACTTAGGATGACATATGCAATGCATTTGTCAAGAAAAACCACTAAACAAGGGTAAAGAGAATCCTTCACCGTGTTCCTTACAAGGTGGAGGACAAAAGCTACTCAAATGGTAAACCATCCATCTAAAGTAGAGCAAATTGACATCATCACCAAGAATATCCTCCCCCAATACCAGGCTCAATTGCAAATGTAGTACCTCCCTAGCTTGAAAGCTCTTATTGCCACCACCACCAAGAAGGATTTGATCCAATTAGGACAAATCAAGGATCCATCCTCTAGTTCAAGGTATCACAAGAACACCAACTACACCACCAACACCACCCAAAGATAAAGGGACATAAATATTGTCTCTTATCATCAGCTAATGAGGTTTGAAGCAAAGAGGATTTTTTCTGAGCTTGGCATGCCCCTTAGAATCATTTATAAGAAAGCCTAAAAGGCTAATTTGGTTAAGCCCTTAGAACCATGACATCCTAAAAACCCCTTGCCCAAAGGATACAATGCTAATGAGATCTGCGACTATTATCAAGGGCCAAGGCACAAAGCTAATGCATGCAAGGCTTTGAAGCATAAAATCTAAGACCTTATTAATAGTGGAAACATCATTTCTCCCAAACCCAAAGTCTAGCATCACTACCTATCCTTTTCTGAACCACCAAGCTCACCTAACCATTTGAAGTTTCACTAAATAATTGGCACTTTGAGAAGAATACCAGCCTGCTATGCCTGAGTCCTTTGAGTCTATGTCTGAGTCTGAGTTTGAGTCTTTTGAGTCTGGTTTCTATTAAATTTTTCTTTGAATTTGAGTCTATCAATTTTGCTTTTTAGGCTTATCCTTTAATGTACTCATGATGGGGCTTTTATTAGTAATAAAAGTTTAAACTTTTTGATTTGCTTTAATTTTTTTTTTCATCTTTAAATGGGACATTTAAAAAAAAAGAACAAAGAAAAGAAAAATACAAAAAATACAAAAAAAAGAAGAAAAAGGCAAAAGGATCAATTAATTATGGCATAAAAAATAAAAAATCCCATACATTGCATTTGCATGGTAGTAGTGAAAAAGCTCATGAGCTATTTTGTATAAGACAAGATAGGGATGATCTAAGCATCGAAGTTCATAAGATCAAGACCTACACACACAAGAAGACTATCCAACAGAAGCTACAGAGAGTAGATCAGAGGGCATCATGACTAGTTAAAGGTCATTGATAAAAAGAGAATGGATGTTCAAAATTCAGGGCTATCAATAGAGACTTGTCAGACACTTCAGCAAGAAGGTGAAAGACAAGTGTTTGCAAGAAGGAAAAGATTGAGGCTTTTATTTATGATGTGAGAGGAAAGTTCAAATTAGATTAGGCCAGACCGTACATATTCTAAAAGATTCTATCCGACGGAGGCACCATCTTCATAGACATGGATGGAAGCAAATTCTCCCGTCTTGGCAAACTAGATCACCTAAAGCGATACATCATCTAAAGATGCCATTTGCATTTCATTTCTTATTTTCTTACACCTACATCATAACTATGTGGACCTAATTCTCCCTAAAAAAAGTGATAAAAAATGATGATGATAACTGTAAGGGATACGTAGGCAACTCGTCTTAGGTGCAGCCCAAATCATAATATAAAGTATTATGTTTGTATCACATTCTCATTGTCTCTGTGCCTAAACATCATTTACTTAATTCTTTTGCCTAAATTAAAAAAAAAACAAAGATGAAAAAACAAAGAAGAAAAAAGAAAAAGAAGAAGAGGGAAAAGAATGCTTGCTAAGCTGAATATCCAAATGGGCAGCTTAGGCAGAAATTAGAGCAAACTTAAAATATGTCTCATTTAATGATGATCAATTTTATAGAATACAAACCCATCATTATGAAAAAAATGATAGCCCTTCAATATCCTCTATAGCTTACCTATTTTGTGTAGTCCTATCAACCTACAATTATTTCAGACAAAAAGTAAAAAAGGTCATGTCTTAAGTCATGGTTTAGCTAGTCCTCCTCTCCCTCCTAAGGTGCACATCTCTTGTGTCTTCATTAGGATCAGAGTTTACCACAATCTCCTCAAAAGGGCATACCCCTCCTCTATATCTCAATAGCTCCTTTTGTCATAGTAGTAGAAGTACTAATAGAATCAGAACTACTTACCACAGTAGTATCAAGAAAATCTTTCTTGATTATTAGTTCTAAAAGTGCCCTTAAAAATCCTCCTCTATAGTTCATAAATTATAGGACCCCTTTCTGCGCTGACTATAATGGTCCTTCTCTACACTTCTAATGTAGTATCATCCTGTCTCACTGCAGTCACTGTCTCCTTTATCACTGCCACTATAGTTTAAGTTACTATTACAATCTATGGTGTCAAACTTCTAATAGAACCCAGAGTCTCCTTCAAAGATCGAGTCATCCCCTTTGCATATGTTGTAGTCCTCTCGCCACTAATGGCTGCTCTTGCTAACCATCCATCTTCAGTTGTGTTACCCTTAGTAGGGCAGCTTGGCATTTTTTTCTCAACTAGCCAAACCACCTTTATCAACCACCTATCATACCTCTTCGTGGTCCAAAGTGAAATCCCAAAGTAAACAACATGATAAGTCCTTAGCTAGCCACCCCTTGATAGCTCTGGTAATGGAAGCTGCAATTTGCACAGACTCTAGGAAAGAAAAACTGGGGGCATATCCTAAGTCTACCCTATCTGCTTCAAAACCCTTATTCCATAGACAAAGGTCATTTAAACTAAACCCAACAAGCAAACTACTCGAGACTAATGGCCTTCGGTCATGAAAGATCTAATTCTTTGCCATTGATAGTGCCAAAATATGTCTTCTAAGGTAAGCTACAAGCAACCATTCCAAAATATGGCATTTATGGACTGAAAAGTAGGGGCCACCATCTGAAAATGATCCATCAACCATACTTCTAAGATAACCCAAAATCTAAAACAGACACCCACAAAGCACCCCCAACAAAAAGGGTAAGAATAGATGAAATTTTTTCACTTGATGAATAACTGGCAAGATAGTTCATCTCTCTAAATCCCAAATAAAATAGTCAAGGCTCATCAATGTCTTTGCCAGCACAACTCTAATCAAAAAATGCCTCTATTCCATCTACCACTCTAGCATCACCCTAATCAACAGACCCGTATCTAAGACTTAAATAGAAAATCAAGGCCCTCTTGTTGAGCCTCTTCCCCCTTCATATCTCCCTGATTACTGGGATCATGGAACTTCTCAATCACAATAGTCAAATTCACTTGATCATCACTAACCATCATCTGGCTTGCGATATCTAAAGACAAGTCCAAAAAACTTTTGAAAAATCTAGAAGATGCCGAACTCTAAGCTCTAGCACCATCAAAGCTACCTCTATATTACAGCCAATCCATAATAATGAACTCCTTTAGAATAAGCATAGCTCCTCCTTAGCAGCACCAAGATAGAAAATACAGGTCACCAGATCCCAAAACCTAAAATAAGCCATCAGAAAATCTCAATCCACTCTAACTCCTTGTAATGCTAGCATGGCAACTATTCCATACCAACCCAAGTTGAGTTCCTCAACTTTGTCGAGTTTCTCAATCCATAAATACATGGCTGCACAGATGCAAAAGTCATATGAAAAAAATTACATTCACAAAGGAAATGTGTGAATCCACTCTCATGTATTCATGCAATTTTTCATTACAGACATCATCACAATCATGCATAGCATAGAAGTCAAATAAAAGGCCTATGAATTTTGAAATATGTATATATAAACATGCATCATCTATGCACCAGCATCTATGCAATCATCACCATCATACATAGGCTAAGCCAATAGCCTCACCAACATCTCCCAAAGCTGACCAGTACTTTCTCAACATTGACTAACATCTCCTAAAGCTGACCAGTATCTTTTTAAAGCTAAATGATACCTTTCAAAATCTAATCAATGAAGTGTGATTTCCAGAGTCCTTTTACTCTTAACAAAGTTCCTTTGAGCCTTCTGAAAGGCCCAACCCCTCACATTTAGAAGCCCAAGTTTCTTTAACTAGACCTACTATATCAAACAATATTTTTTTAAAACTGACTAGATCTTTTCTCAGACTGACTGCTCAATTGTTCTAAAATTAAATTTGAATCTATCGAAGCTAACTGATTAATTTTCTAAGCTCTAAAACTCTTAGAAACTGACTTGGAAGTCTCAAAATCTGGCCAAGTACAAAACAGAAATCCAAATGGCATGCCCACTGAGGCCAGTGGTGGCATAGGCCCCTTTTTGGACGGTGCTGACACCAAGCCGGGCAGCACTGCCAGTGCCTCCAATGGCATGGACCCCATTGTTCCACCTGCAGTCCCCAAAATACCCCCCAATCTAATTTTCCAACCCTTTCTAGCCCTGCCTCTCATGGTATTTTCATATTTTCACTACCTAAACTACTCTCATCTCCCTTTGTTTATAAATAGGCCATCTATCTTTCATTCTAGCACACCCTTTGAGTTAGTATTGATGGCTATCTACTAATTCTTCTCTTCTTCTCCCTTCAACTACTATCTAATTAATTAATTAATATTTTTAATTAATTAATTATCTTTCCCTAACCAAGTTAATTAATCTTTTTAATTAACAAAAACTCTCTTTTTTTAATTAAAATTAATCACTTAATTAATTAATTAAAAAATCTTTTTAATTAATCAAATTTTTTCCAAAATCAAATTAATCTTGTTTCTTAATCTACCTTTTATCCAAATTAATTAATTAATCAGTTTAATTAATTAATCCATCCATCGTTTTTATCATATTAATTACTTAAGTAATCATTTTAATTAATTATTAATTAATCTCCCAATCAATCCAATCACTCATCCTCGATAAAATGAAATTTCAGTCTGGTAAAACCCTTTGCTTACCAAAAGTAAATATATCCGCCTTTTTCCTCACTCTCGCAACACTCAAATCAAAATCAATCTGATCAACTCTTAAATCCCTCCAATTAATCGTGGAATGAACTATGTGGATTTTGATCCCCATTCAATGGGGTACATAGGCACGTTTGGAATCTAAACTCAAATCCAAATCTCAATCAATCTCCTTTCTCCTTTTTTAATTAATGAAATTTATGAATGTTTCATTTTAATTTTCTCATTGCATTTATACAATGCTCGTGCATTAATCATGATATTATAATTGCCATATAATATTTGTCATCCATAAAATTAATTTTCAAAGTCAAATTAAACTTAAGAGCCAAATTTAGATTATTTAAAACGAAAAATCTAATCTCCGAACTCAACCTGGTTTGAGACTAGTGATTTTATCCTTGGGTAATTAATTGAAAAATTAATCAATTGGAGTCAATTGGGTTTTTCCTTAATTTTTCCATTTAAAAATAAATTAGGGTGGCAACTCCCAAAATTATTTTCAAAATCAACCAATCCGAACTCAAGGGTTCTATTGTAAGTCTAAACCCGAATGAGCATCTCGATTCCCTCTAGCGGATTAGGCTGGTGCTCGGGCGAGGCTTCACACATATGCTATGTGATGTATGAGCAAGTGGCATGTTAGACAAGTTCTAATATGCATAATATGAATTTTGAATATGAAATAAGTGATTTATTTGAAGTGCAAATGCATAAAATGATTTATTGCATACAAAGTGAATTTTCATGCACAAAGCGATTTTTAAGCACAAAATAATTTTTATGAGCATTTTTAAAATATTTTAAATTAACAGTTTTGAAGGAATTTTAATAAAAATAAGAAGTAAAATATTTTATTTTAAATACATTAAAATCTGCCCAAAAATTGGATTAAAATCCCAACCCACTAAAAGCCCAAGATACCTAAACACTCCTAACATAGCTCATTAATGGTAATCTTGTAATTTTGCACCAAAATCCTAATTACAACCCAATATTCGGCCTCCCTAGGGTGTGGCAGCCTCCATTCTATTTTCCCATTAATTTTTTACAGAATTTTCTCTCAAAAAATTCTCTTTTGATCAAAAAACACAAGGTGCCTCCAAACCTTGCAATTTTGTGATCTTCCTTGTAAGTTTTCCTCTTCTTTCAAGCTAATTTTTAAATTTTATGAAACTAATCATGAGTAATCCATATAGGGCTATATATTTACTAATTTTCTATATATTATATTTAGCCTAGGTTTTTTTTTTTTTTTTTTAAGGAAAAACTGATTTCCAACCGTAAACATATCTCTCTTTTGTTAAATTTATCCAAGGTGAACCCTAAAACCTAAAAGTTGAAATTTTAATGCATATGTTCATTAGGGGGTGATTTGTGTATGTTTCTATTCTAAAATGATTATTTTTATGATTATATGAAAAATATTAATTTAAATCATGCATTTACGTATTACTGTAATGATTAGAAAGTATGAAAAATAAGAAAAACCCATGATTTCCAAGGTTATGTGGATTCAACCATTCTTGGGATTTTGATCCCAAGGCCTACAATTTTTGTAAGGTACATTTTAATGATTGTGGACATGTGTATATGAATGATACATGATTTAATTGCATAATGATTGAAGGAGTAACTCTAGGAAACTTCGAGAATGGTTCGGCCATACCTAGGGTTTCCTAAACCCTAATTGACATGTTTGGCTAATATGTGTACATGGTTAAGTAGTATGTGAATTGAGTTCTATGATGTGTTAATTATAAATTAATGATCCTAATTTGCCTATAGGATTGATTATATGATTCGGTCCTAAGGAGACAAACATGACTTTTTAAGGTTTACTTGTTAAGTTGATATGTATGGAAAGTATTAAGTGTACCAAGTTGGAAGTTAAATGAAATTGATATTAAGATTATGATTTATTGTGTTTGGCTTTAGAAAAGTCTTAATATGAACTATTATATGAATTCATGTGAGCCTAAGAAGGCATAGTAGCAGGACTTAAAAAGTCAATAGGCTATGTACAAGTGACGAGTGCACTTCTAAATGCAACTCCAAGCATATGTGAATGATATATATGCATGGGATAGTTATGGGATACGATAGCATGATATTAAGCTAAATACTAAGTACTAAATTATAATGTTATGTTAGAGATTAAGGATTGTTAGAAGTGCAAGGGCTATGAGCATTAGGAGCTAAGGAACCATAAGGTGAGTAAACATTTTATTTATGTTACATGTACAAGTTATCATAATATGTAAACCTTTGAGATTCTTGAAACCCAAGTTCCTTTCTATCATAAATTATCATTATATGATTTTTTTGTTAAACTTGGATTGCCAAAGGACAATTGGTCTGAAACTAGTATTGATCATTCATTGATAAGAAAAGAGCCTTTGTCTTGTTACTTTACCTTACATTCTTTTTAGAACCACATTGTTGTTTATCTTTTATTAATAAGCTAAACTTCTGTTGCCATAATGATACATATGACTACATTCTTCCATGGTTACGTTACAAGTGATTGCCATTAGCTTTGGCTATAGTATCTATGAACCCTATATGCAAAAATCCTCATGCTGATGTGGGAAATCATCATAACCTATACATATGGTCTTAATCCAATGGATAGGGGCAAAGTATCCACCACAGCTAAAAGGGACAGTTCTAGTCATGGAGCCTAATAAGCTTCATGCTTCTTTATAAGATAAGAGTTGGAATTTGATATGATGCCACCTCTTCTTTATAAGTTCAAATGAATAAGACAAAAGCTATCACTTTATAAGTTATAAGTTGATTTCTGCAACCCTTGTTATATCAAAAACTATGAATTATGAACCATGAACCCTTTTAAGGGATAAGTGTTATTGTATAAGTTGTATTGTTTACTCATTAAGATCATTTATCTCACCTCTTTCCTTGTGTGGTTTTAGGTGAGCATTATGAGGAGGCAAGGTGATAGCTCAAGCAATCTACTCTGTTACATCCCACTTTTGGGATGGACGGTCCTGGGGCACGGGTGGCCACAAAGGCACCGAAAACCTGTAGAACCCATTACCTATTATCAAAACCATATAGTATCAAGCAAACTTAATAGCAAATATCACATCCATTATGCCCAAGATCATAACCTGAATCACATCACCATCTCATATGCAATTCCATGTGCATACTTCTTAATGCTTATTAATATCACTTATCAATTAATTCATACATATTTCTCCATTCTTAAATAAATAAATTTTATTACGAATAAAACATCAATTTCTATAGAGCAACTAACTATAACATATATATATATTTGCATATAAATAACATAACCACATCTTTAGAAAAACTTTTACTCTAACAAATATGCCATCTCCAAGCAGACTCGTACTTTAGCTCAGACTGATCACTCTTTAATATCCTGTAGAAATATTTGGGAAAAGCAGAGTGAGTTTATGACTTAGTGAGTAAAAATCATTTTGCAGTAGATCACATGGCTCAATGTTCAAGGTTTGTTAATAAGGAGAACATTTGGCTGACTTATATATATATAAACATACTAGTTGATAAAAAAGATAAATGACACTGATTATCAATAATACTTTTGGAAACTTAAATCAAGAACCAATAACATATTTAAATCTTTATATTGAATAGCACAAAACGTATATTATTCTTAAAATTAATTTATCAAATGTCAACAACTATTTACACTTTTTAAAAGTCAAGTCGTATAGCAAATGCCTTAATACATTTGAAACTTATCATTTAAATACAAAGAATATGCTTCAAATACATATTCAGTTACTAACCATAGTTTCAAATATACTTTCAAATAAATAGTAACACATTTCAAATAAGATTTCATATAACTGATAATATATTTTAAATACTTTCTTTAAATAACTAATAACTTACAATTTAATTCAAATGCCAGTGTAAATACAACTTATGAAATACTTTTCAAAACTTCTTTTATCTCATAATAATCTTTAAAATCTTTTACAATAGATGAGAGAGGATTTTAATCCATGTCTTCTCATCAACAGTACAATAACGACAGCTCTTCTTGCAGAGCATTTGCCATACATATTGTACTTCCTTATAAAACATCATTCATAAAATACTATCATATTATATCATATCATTAGTAGAGATATAGTCTATAATAGTTGAATGTGGATTTAATCCATGCATCTCATCATAATCACATTATTGGCAGAGGCTCTTTTTGCGGACCAATACCATACTCCTTATGCCAAGTGGGCCAGGCCGAGCGGCTAGGATCATACCTCCTCCCAGTTGGAGTCATTACAATGTACACTACCCAGTGTTCCCCACACCGGATAAGGGGATCTCTACTTGAAAATTCAAAAACCAATTAAAAATAACTTTATAAAACATATAACAATGCGCTAATATATAACTTGCCATATAAGGATAATCAATCAAATATCACATCTTTCATAAGAAAATTTAACAAATTTAAGTGCTCACATAGGAGACTACAAATACTCATATAAAATACTTCAACACTCATCAATAGCAAACTCATTTAACACTTATAAAATCAACATAAACATATATAACTTTTTAAAATCATAAACATAAACATAAACTCATTTAACATTATAAACTTATTAATGACTATTTTAAATACATTATAACTTTTAAAATCATAATAAACATATATATGTAGTTCAATCATATTATCAAAGGGAAATCAACTAATCATATATATATTGGAAGAAGCACATGGAAAGAACTTTTATGAACGCATTATTTGGGATTCTCACAACATTAGGAAACATAAATGGATGGAAATTCTCATACATGGTAGTTTGACAATAATATGTTTTTCGATTTCAAAATCACAATAGAAAAAAAGATAGTGAGTACTCACCTTTCTCGCTATATTCTCTAGTTAGGTTCAACCCATCTCCACTTGCACTCAAATCATCTTTTCCTTGACTCAATTCTGCCTACATATAAAAGCCCCAAATTACACATTAACTATGGTTCAATCCATTACTTGTTATTCTTATAATATATTCATCAAATCTTCATCAATTAATCCTCTATATATAATTCTTATATATATATATATATATATATATTCGATAATTCTAACAAAAATTTGGCAGAACTTCCCCTAAAATTGGACTAATCCCCTTGAAAATAATAAACATCAATTCAATAGTCATCACAATACAATTGTCCAACCTAAACCTCCAATACATCAAATAATCCCATTCGCCATCTTATCTCAATATTTAACTAATTCGTTTATTTCTTTAATAAAATTACTAACATACTTATAAAATTATGTCATCTCAATATTTAATTAAAATAACTTAAAATTTTATATAATTTACAAATAATCAACTATATAATTAAAAGGAAACCATTAATGATTTAATTTCATTTTAAACAACTTTTATACAATTTAATAACGATTTCTATTCATCAACTTAACACTAAAAATAACTAAACATAAACAATCTAATAATTTTTCTAACATTTAAACATTGGAATTAATTTAACAGAAATGTGCTCTAGGCTCACCAAAATTGAATTCTCGAAATCTAGCTTTGGAATCATATCATACGCGTGAAGAATGACCCACTAGAACTTTTTGTCACTGGTGGCGCATGGGGCCACGCCTCGGTGATTGTCCAATAGTGGACAGTAGTGTGGTTGATGCCATTTCGCTAGTCTTGATGCTAAAAACATAGATATACACCTCACTTGCCGCCACATTCCCCCGTTCTGCTGGAAAATGCCTCAAAAGTTTCAGTGGCTCAACCTCCAATCTCCTTCTCCAGCCATCCCCAGTCGAAGAGCTAGGTACCAAATTGAAGCCCATGATGAGGCCATTCCATTGCCACTAGAACTGCCCTCATCCACCGCCAAAATCGTTGGAAATCATGGCTTAAACCCTTGGCGCCAGTGAAGGATTTCCTTACATGTCTGCCACCATTCAACTTCCTCTCTCGCTACTTCTGCTTACCTCATGGTCGCCAGAGGTAGAGGAGCAGCTAGGCAGTGGCATAATAGCCCACCGCTGGTCGTAGCTCCCCCACAGCCCTCTCTCTCTCTCTGTCGCCTCTCCCCTCTTCTTTCTCTCTTGATTCTGTCCAGCTTCTTTCTTCTTTCTTTTTTTTTCTATTTTCTATTTATTAACATACACATATATAATTTCCTTTTTCTCATTTTATATACATAAATCCTTAATAATTAATACAAATATTACTATTATAATTATTATTATTATTACTATAAACCAACAAAATAACATTTTTATTTTACAATACTTTCAAAATTAATCATGATAATTTATATGAAAATATTTGCTTAAATTATATTTTATTTACAACAAATATCTTTATTAATAACATTTTTATTTATTTTTCTTATTAACATGGAAAGCTAAAACTTATAGAAAATTGGGTTGTTACATACTCTGCTTGAGAGATTTCTTGTCCAAGTCATTTTACATACCATGACATGGAGAGTCACTCTTAGATGCTCTAGGAGTTTGTTTTAGAATATTATTCATTTGATGATCTATTTGGAGTGATAAATGTTCTACTCTTATGGATTGCATTTAAAGTATTTTAAACTATTCTTTTGCTAGTTAAGGATTTACTTTATTATTGGTTATTTAAGTTAATGCATGTGATTTGGCATGATTCTAGGCAGAATTTAACTGTCCATGAGTGTGCTCTATGAGCATGGGTGACCTTATGTCTCCCCATATTTGAGGACCATCATATCTTAGAAGTTGGGATGTGACAAAGTTTGTATCATGTAACAACTCATACCTATGCCAAGAGTTCTGTGACAAGTTGCTTGAAAATATGAATATTATGACAAAGTGTGTACTTTCATGATATTTTATATGCTCTGTGATATATGAGCAAGTAGGATGTTAGACTAGTTCTAATATACATAATATGAATTTTGAATATGAAATAGGTGATTTATATGAAATGCAAATGCATAAAATGATTTATTATATACAATGTGAATTTTCATGCACAAAGTGATTTTTAAGCATAAAATAATTTTTACAAGCATTTTTAAAATATTTTAAATTAAATATTTTGAGGGAATTTTAATAAAAATAAGAAGAAAAATATTTTAGTTTAAATATAGGGTTTTCTACACAAATACCTAAAAAGGACACCCTCTTAACTTTTCTACCCTCACTTTTCAAAATTAACTTTTGTGCCTTTCTCATTAAAAACATTACTTTCCTATGCTCCAAGTCACAACAGTATAAGAATCAAACTTCAAAACCCTCATGCTCAAAAAAACTCCTTCAAAATTGAAATCTATTGAAGAATAAGCTATGAAAAAGATTGCACATTGCTGTAAATAGTAAATCGAAGTAAAGAAGTTCTTCAAATATCACATATTTACATATTCTACAACATTGTTGAACTAAACCAGTTTTTCAAATATCATTAAGGTATTTCAAAGATCTACACATTTTATTTTATCTTGTTTTAACTATCTATATATTAAAAGCTCAAAATCTATTTCCAGATCTACAAAATTCATCGAACTAAACTATCAAAACTAGATTCAAAATTTATTATTATTTTTTTTGAGTTACTACGAATTTTATACATCTATTTGTCATCTTTTACCAACGATCTATTTTACAATATTCAAATCAAATATATAATTTAATTATTTTATGATTTCCAAATTTCTATTTTATGAAAATTACTTTATGTTTGTATAATGTGCAATGAAAATCCAACATATTTTGAAGCAAAACCCAGGTATTAGCATATCTGGGGTGTATATAAGTATATCACAAGTTTATATTTTACATTATTTTAATTAACTTGTGGTTACATTGAATTTTTTTAACAAATAAGTTTACAAATATTTGAATATTTATTATTTCATGAATACATATATAAAACAAAGATGAATCAAGTATATATTACATTTATACATTTATATTAAAAAAGCCACAAAATCAATTTTCAACATTAGCAGTAAATACTATGTTTTAGGTTTATCACCAGTATATTTTAGGTATATTGTACAAGCAAACTTAACTTTCTCTTGTAAATTACATACACAATTATCAGCAATATCAGTAAACCCATATTTCAAGTATATCACAAGTATATCATAACTATATAATACTTTAACTTTTACACCGTTATGCCCATTAAAATTTTAATATACGTACTTTTTAATTTTAGGTATGGACACAATACCTGTTTTCATTCATTATAATGGACATTGGGAAGAAAACAACAGATATATTGACTTTGAAGTGACAGGTATACTCATACCCAAAGATAGCAGCTTTGAGAAACTGTTGGAAACACTTTCAAAACAATTGCAAATCAAACTTGAAGAGACAACAATCGAAATCTGGTATCAAGTAATGAAATAGAGATATTTTTTAGCAAACCCAGTAAACAGTATATCTAAAGTATACCATAGGTATATCATAAGTATATATTTTACAAAATTTGATTAACTTGTATTTATTTGATATATATTTTCAAATATTTTTGGATATTGATTATTACAAAAATATAAGTATATGACAAGAATATATCAACTATATATTAGATGAAAAAAATTATATTCTTAAAAAAATAACAAATGATTTTCATAATAAACAATATACCTTAAGTATATAATAAGTATATTGTAGGTATATGAAGTATATAACGAGTATATTTTAGGTATATCTTAAGTAAATAAATGCTTACATATTATTTAGAGACTTAACACACTCAACTTTTTTCTTTAAAGAAACGTCATCAACACTCGTTTTTTTTTTTTTTAATGTGATTTATCATCAATCATGGATGACAATATCAATTAGAATATATAAATTTTTTAAAGAATTTAAGAGTTAAATTAAATTTTTAAGAGATTAAAAAAAATTAACTAATGATTTTTTCAATTTTCACAGTAAAAGAGTATATTTTAGGTTTATTTTAAGTATATCACAAGTATATGTTAGGTATATTTTAGATATATCATAAGTATATACCAGAAATAAATTCTTTTATCTTCTTTGGAGATTTAACACCTTTAACCTTATTCTTTATTTAGTGCAAGAAACTCTAGATTGGAGCAAAAATTTTCTACACAAAATTTATAATTATTTAATATATTTGTATATTAAATATTGCTTTAAATTAAAAAATAATTTCTTATTTTATCATGCAAATATGTGATTATTATATTATTAATTAATAGCATAAATATAAAATGTTTTGAATTACTAAACTAATTAACAACAACATTCCATGAAGGAGATATATAGAAAAAGAAAAAATAAAAAGAATAAACCAAGTGAATAGGTAAAAGAAATAAAAACATGGTACAAATGGGAAAAAGCATAACAATATTAAAACATAAATAAAAGAACATAAAAAAGCAAAAAGCAAAAAAATCAAAAATCAAAAGCGGAGGTTAAAAAGTAAATAAAAAAAAAAAATGCGTACGTCACATAATTTCCTCTTAAATATATTAAAATCAGCCCAAAAATTAGATTAAAAGCCCAACTGACCAAAAGCCCAAGATACCTAAGCACTCCTAATCTAGCTCATTAATGACAATCTTGTAATTTTGTACCAAAACTCTAATTACAACCTAATATTCGGCCTCCCTAGGGTGTGGCAGCCTCCATTCTATTTTTCCATCAAATTTTTACAGAATTTTCTCTCAAAAAATTCTTTCTTGACTGAAAAACACAAGGTGCCTCCAAACCTTGTGATTTTGTGATCTTCCTTGTAAGTTTTCCTCTTCTTTTAAGCTAATTTTTGAATTTTATGAAACTAATCGTGAGCAATCCATATGGGGCTATATATTAACTGATTTTCTATTTATTATATTTGGCCTAGGTTGTTTTTTTTTTTTTTTTTGAAGGAGAAACCGATTTCCAATCATAAACATATCTCTTTTTTCTCAAATCCATCAAAGGTGAACCCTAAAACCTAAAAGTTGGAATTTTCATGCATATGTTCATTAGGGGGGCTATTTGTGTATGTTGCTGTTCTAAAATAATTTTTGTTATGAATACATGAAAAATATTGATTTAAATCATGCATTTACATATTACTATAATAATTAAAAAGTATGAAAAACAAGAAAAACCCATGATTTCCATTGTTATGTGGATTCGGCCATTCATGGGATTTTGATCCCAAAGCCTATAATTTTTGTAAGGTACATTTTAATGATTGTGGACATGTGTATATGGATGGTACATGATTTAATTGCATGATGATTGAAAGAGTAACTCTAGGGAACTCTAAGAGTGGTTTGGCCATGCTTAGGGTTTCATAAACCGTAATTTACATTTTTGGCTAATATGTGTACATGGTTAAGTAGTGTGTGAATTGAGTTCTATGATGTGTTAATTGTGAATTAATGAATCTAATTTGCCTATAGGATTGATTATATGATTTGGTCAAAAAGAGATAAGCATGACCTTTTAAGATTTACTTGTTAAGTTGATATGTATGGAAAGTATTAAGTGTACCAAGTTGGAGATTAAGATTAAGATTTATTGTGTTTAGCTTTAGAAAAGTCTTGATATGAACTATTATATGAATTCATATGAGCCTAAGAAGGCAAAGTATGCTAGACTTAAAAGTCAACATGTTATGTATAAGTGACGAGTGCACTTCTAAGTGCAACTACAAGTATATGTGAATGATATATATGCATGGGGTAGTTATGCGATAAGATAGCTTGATGCTAAGCCAAATGCTAAGTACTGAATTGTAATGTTATGTTAGAGCTTGAAGATTGTTAGAAGTGTAAGGGCTACGAATATTAGGTGCTAAGGAACCACAAAGTGAGAAAACATTATGTTTATATTACAAGTACAAGTTTTCATGATATGTGAACCTTTGAGATTCTTGAAACCCAAATTCCTTTCTATGATAAATTATGATTATATGATTTCTTTGTTAAACTTGGGTTACCAAAGGACAATTGGTCTGAAACTATTATTAATCATTCATTGATAAGAAAAGAGCCTTTGTCTTGTTGCTTTACCTTACATTCTTTTTGGAATCACACCATTGTTTTTCTTTTATTAAAAAGCCAACTTTTATTGCTATTATGATACATGTGATTGCATTCTTCCATGCTTATGTTACAAGTGATTGCCATTAGCCTTGGCTATGGTACCTATGAAGCCAATATGCAGAAATCATCATGCTAATGTGGGAAATCATCAAAACTTGAGCACATGGTCTTAAACCAATAGATAGGGGCAAAGTATCCACCTTAGCTAGAATGGGCAGTTCTAGCCATGGAGCTTGATTAGCTTCACACTTCTTTATAATATAGGAGCTTGAATTTTGTATGATGCCACTTCTCTATTATAAGTTCGAGTGAATAATGTAAAAGCCATCACTCTATAAGTTATAAGTTATAAGTTGATTTCTAGGACTCTTGTTAAATTGCAAACTATGAACCATGAATCATGAACCCTTCCTAAGGATAAGTGTTATTGTTTAAGTTGTATTATTTACTTATTATGATCTTCTATCTCACTCCTTTCCTTATGTGGTTTCAGGTGAGCATTATGAGGAGGCAAGGTGACATTTAAGTAATCTAGTCCACTTAGGAGATTTCTTTGTCCAAGTCATTTTACATAACATGATATGAAGAGTCACTCTTAGATGCTCCGAGAGTTTGTTTTGGAACATTATTCATTTGATGATCTATTTGGAGTCTTAAATGTTTTGTTCTTATGGATTGTATTTAAAGTGTTTTAAACTATTCTTCTACTAGTCAAGGATTTCCTTTATTATTGGTTATTTAAGTTAATGCATGTGATTTGGTATAATCCTAGGCAATGTTTAACCATGCACGAGTAGGTTCTATGAGCATGGGTGACCTTATGTCTCCCCATGTTTTAGGACTGTCATATCTCATAAGTTGGGATATGATAAAGTTGGTATTAGAGATGTAGTTTTAAGTCTAGTTTAGACTTGTCTATTTATTAGGTTGATTAAGCATAATCCTAGAGCATAGGAATTTTCCTTTCATGTCAATTATAATCTATCGCTAGTATAGTTCTGCAAAATTCTAATACACTATAGTACTCCCTGTTACCATTCTGTGTGCATTATGATTCTCTTATCAGATGACCAAGAAGAGTACCCTTAGTAAAGGATGCCAATTTAGAGCACCTCGCATGTCGTGCAAGAGGACCTGGCTAGAGATGTTCAAGAAGGTTGTGCCTGTGATCCACAACAAGGAAGAGAAGACTCCTAATGATGAGGACCCTATGGAGTATCTAGATCATGACTGGATTTAGAATAAGATTTAGAGGTTGGAAGGAGACTGTTTAGACCTAGCAAAGGATAATTAATGCCTGAGGTCCCTAGTACATGCTTTGAGAGAGGATGTGGAGCATATTAAGGCTGGAAATGTTGAATAGATAAGGGACTATACATCTAGAGATTCTTGCTACTCACCATCAAAATCCTTATCTTCGATTGGTTGCAAGTTGGATAAAGAACTCCTTCACTATCGATGTTGTGGCATTGGTCATATAGCTCTCCATTGCCCTCCTATTGATCATTAGCCTAGTCGACCCTAGAAGTTACTTGATGTTCGCCCCAATGAGGGACACAACTGAGACTCAAGCCAGTAGTTGGTAACTATTAGCCTAGTGGCATAAGACTTATATGATATGAATAACATTATATGACTACTTAGCTATTTGGCTTAGGTTTGATTTTTTTTTTCTATTGCCTATAAGATGATTGACTTTTATATGATAGGAGAGTTCATTATGCTCTAACTTATGTGTTACATGATAATGACACATGCCATGATATACGATATACGCTATGTAATATGTGCCCTATGATGTGAGACTATATGATGCGTGCTCATGTTAAATGCATGGTAAGTATGATAATTTTAATGGTGGAGTTAAATGGGTTAGAAGAAAGTTAGCTTCAAACTTCTAGAGCAAGATGTTTGATAGATTTTAATGCTACATACTCATTTGTGTCTCCATGTTTTGCTATTTGCTAAGAGTTTGGTTAGAGATTAGGAGTTAATAAATGAACCCCTACTAGTGTCGACTCCTTTCAGAGAGATGATAGAAGTAAAATACATATTTAAGGACTAAGAGATAGACTTTGATGGATGGAAACTTCCAGCAGAGTTGTTAGAACTTGATGTGATCTTAAGAATGGATTAGTTATATGAGCATGGAGCTCGCATTGACTATAAAGAGAAGCAAGTAGAATTTTGAACTAAGAATGGGGAGAAGTTTGTATATCAAGGAAATAGGAATGAGAACTCTTTGAGTTTGATATCAGCTTTGAGAGCTAGAAAGATGTTAAGGAAAGGGTGTCAAGAATACTTAGCTCATGTAGTTGATACCAACAAGGAAGCCGCTGTTTGAGGCAAGAGCATACCACTAGTAGATGAGTTCATGGATGTCTTTCCAGAAGATCTACCTAGAATACCACTGGATCGTGAGATCGATTTTAGCATTAAACTGCTACGTGGCTCACAACCCATATCGATACCACCATATCATATGGCACCGATGAAGTTGAAAGAGTTAAAGACACAACTGCACAATCTACTCAATAATGGTTTTATCTAACTGAGTACTTCACTATGGGGCACTCCAGTGCTATTTGTGAAAAAGAAATATGGCTCGTTCTATATATGTATCGATTACTGTTAACTAAATAAGGTCACTATGAAGAGCAAGTATCCTTTGCTAAGGATAGATGATCTATTCGACCAACTGCAAGGAGCTGGTTACTTCTCTAAGATCGACTTAAGGTTAGGTTATCATTAGCTAAAGATCTGTGGAGAAGACATCTACAAGACTGCTTTTTATACAAGATACATTCACTATGAATTCACGGTCCTACCGTTTGGTCTAACAAATGCTTTGGTTGCTTTCATGGACTTGATGAATCGAGTGCTCAAGCCATTTCTTGATAAGTTCATGATCATTTTCATCGATGACATCCTGATTTACTTTAACAATAAAGAGGGACATAAAGAGTATCCGAGGACCGTGTTATAAACGTTACATGATCACCAACTTAGCAAAGTTATCTAAGTGTGAGTTTTGGATGGAATCTATCAATTTTCTTGGGCATGTTGTAAGTAAAGAAGGAATTCAAGTTGATCCTAAGAAAGTTGAAGCAAGTCGATTGGCCACGACCCATAATAGTTTTTAAAGTTTAGAGTTTCTTAAGTATGGCCAACTATTACCGTAGATTTGTACATAACTTCTCTAAGATAGCATCACCATTGACCAAGTTGATTGGGAAATAAGTTAAGTTTAATTGGGAAGAGTCCTGTGAAGAGAGTTTCCAAAAGCTTAAGAAGTGCTTGATATCAGCTCCGATTCTAGCTTTATCAAAAGGTGAAGAAGGGTTCTCGGTCTATTGTGATGCTTTAAGAGTAAGGCTTGGGTGCATCCTATTGCAAAATGGTAAGGTCATTGCCTATGCATCGCGATAACTCAAGAAGCGTGAAGTGAATTACCCTATTCACGATTTTGAATTGGCCACTATAATGCTCGCTCTACAAATCTAGAGACATGACATGTATGGAACAAAGTGCAAGATCTATACAGATCATAAGAGTCTTCAGTATATCTTCAGCCAAAGAGACCTCAACCTAGGGTAGAGGAGATGGATTGAACTACTTAAGGACTATGATTGCTAGATTCTCTACCATCTTGGAAAGGTAAACCTTGTGGTAGATGCTTTGAGCCAAAAATCAATGGGAAGCCTAGCCTATGTGGCTGTGCACAGGAGACCTATTGCAAAGGAGTTAAGAGGACTATTTAGCTAGGGCTTAAAGTTGGAGATCGGAGAATTGTAGCTCTATTGGCACATTTTCAAGTGAAGTTAAGGTTATCAGAAGAGATAAAAACTACACAAGATAAGGATCTTCATTTGGTTAAGTTGATGGATGAGACTGAGAAAGGAAAGAACCTTGAGTTCTAAGTAGTTGATAGGATTCTAAAGTATGGTAAGAGGGTATGTGTGCCTGATGTGAATGGACTAAGGGAGAAGATACTGAAAGAAGCACATCAGATACCTTACTATGCCCATCCTAGAACTACTAAGATGTATCATGATGTAAGGGCAAATTATTAGTGGCTTGGACTAAAGAAGGACATGGGTAAGTTTATGGCATCTTGCCTAACTTGCCAACAAGTCAAGTATGAACATCAATGACCCTTTGGACTACTACAAAAGATTAGGTCCTAAGTGGAAGTGGGAAGGTATCAAGATGGATTTCATAGTTGGTTTACCTAGGACCTCCAAAAGGATATGACTTTGTATGGGTCATAATAGAACAATTGACAAAGTCTACCCATTTCTTGTAAGTTAAGGCCACGTACTCTGTAGCCCAGTATGTATAGTTGTACATAGATGAGATTGTGAGATTGCACAAAATACCAATGTCCATCATCTCTAATCAAGGTGCTCAATTCACCTTGAGGTTCTAGTAAAAGTTGCATAAAGCATTGGGAATGTAATTAGACTTTAGTATTGCATTTCACCATTAGATGGATTGGTAGAATGAAAGGATAATTCAGACACTAAATGATATGTTAAGAATGTGTGTCCTAGATTTTGGTGGTAGCTAGGATAAGTACTTACCTTTGATCTAACAATAGCTACCATTTGTCCATTGGTATGACACCTTACGAAGCCTTGTGTGGAAGGAAATGTCATTCTCCAATCTGTTGGATTGAGCCTAGAGACAAATATATAGAAATGTCAGAATTGCTTAAGGAGTCTACCGAGAAGGTACCATTGATACAAGATCGGCTAAAAATGGCCTTCAATTGACTAAAGAGCTATGCAGATCCCAAAAGAAAGGAAATTTATTTTGCCATGGGAGATCATGTTTTCTTGAATGTTTTCCCAATGAAAGGTGTCATGAAGGTTAGTAAGAAAAGAAAGTTACCACCTCATTTTGTCGGTCCTTTTAAAATTTTGGATAAGGTTGGGGAAGTGTCTTATAGACTTGTCTTACCCCCAACTCTAGCATATGTACACCCAGCATTTCACATCTCGATGTTGAGGAAGTATGTGTCGAATTCATCCTATGTTCTATCACTGCCAGTTATTGCAATAGATAAGCAACTATCTTATAAAGAGATACCAATAGCCATAGTGGATCGACAAGTGAAAAGATTAAGAAACTAGGAAATACCTATGATTAAGGATGAAATCATAGAATGGATGGGTATACTTGGGAAGCTAAAAAAGTTATATGGTAGAAGCATCCCCAACTTTTCAAGAACATATGAGTAAGTATCTAAATTCAAGGATGAATTTCTTTTAAGGGAGGAGAATGTGACAATCCATACCTATGCTAGGAGTTTCATGACAAGTTGCTTGAATTTAGGACATTATGACAAAATGTGTGCTTTCATGAAATTTCATATGTTATGTGATATATGAGCAAGTGACATGTTAGACTGGTTTTAATATGCATAACATGAATTTTGAATATGAAATAGGTGATCTATGTGAAGTGCAAATACATAAAATGATTTATTGCATACAAAGTGAATTTTCATACACAAACCGATTTTTAAGCTTAAAATAATTTTTACGAGTATTTTTAAAATATTTTAAATTAAATATTTTGGGGGACTTTTAATAAAAATAAGAAGAAAAATATTTTATTTTAAATACATTAAAATTAGCCCATAAATTAGATTAAAAGTCCAACCCACCAAAAGCCCAACATACCTAAGCACTCCTAACCTAGCTCATTAATGATAATTTTGCACCAAAACACTAAGTACAACCTAATATTCAGCCTCCCTATGGTGTGGCACCTCCATTCTATATTCCTATCAAATTTTTATAGAATTTTCTCTCAAAAAATTCATTCTTGACTGAAAAACACAAGGTGCCTTCAAACCATGCAATCTTGTGATCTTCCTTATAAGTTTTCCTCTTTTTTCAAGCTAATTTTTCAATATTATGAAACTAATCATGAGTAATGCATGTGGGGCTATATATTTACTAATTTTCTATGTATTATATTCAGCCTAGGTTATTTTTTTTTGAAGGAGAAATTGATTTCCAACTGTGAGCATATCTCTCTTTTCTCAAATTCATCAAAGGTGAATCCTAAAACCTAAAAGTTGAAATTTTCATGCATATGTTCATTAAAGGGGGGGGCGGGGGGGGCAGGGCGATTTGTGTATATTACTTTTCTAAAATAATTTTTGTTATGATTATATAAAAAAATATTGATTTAAATCATGCGTTTACATATTACTATAATGATCGAAAAGTATGAAAAATAAGAAAAACCTATGATTGTGGACATATGTAAATAAATGGTACATGATTTAATTATTCCTAAACTCTAATCAACATGTTTGGCTAATATGTGTATATGGTTAAGTATGTGAATTGTGTTCTATGATGTGTTAATTATAAATTAATGATCCTAATTTGCCTAGAGGATTGATTATATAATTTGGTCCAAAGGAGACAAGCATGACTTTTTGAGGTTTACTTGTTAAGTTGATATGTATGGAAAGTACTAAGTGTACCAAGTTGGAAGTTAAATGAAATTGATATTAAGATTAAGATTTATTATGTCTTTAAGTCCTCTAAAAAGGCAACGTATATAGGACTTAAAAAGTCAACATGTTATGTATAAGTGACGAGTGCACTTCTAAGTGCAACTATGAGTATATATGAATGATATATGTGCATGAGGTAGTTATGGGATAGGATAGAATGATGTTATGCCGTATTCTAAGTACTGAATTGTAATGTTTTGTTAGAGCTTAAGGATTGTTAGAAGTGCAAGGGCTACGAGCATAAAGAGCTAAGGGACAACAAGGTGAGTAAGCATTATATTTATGTTACAAGTACATGTTATCATGATATTGTGAACCCTTAAATTTGCACCCTTTGGATCTAACTGTGACTTCACACTTACTAAGATTAGTGCACTACGTAAAGCCAGTATGGCAGTCCCACTGGCTAGGTGCAGTAACCTAAGGGCCATCTGTGGTAACCACAACCATCGCTACAATTGCTGTAGATGTCCTTACAATAGCCTATTCGCTACCGCCGAAGGCGCTGCAATTGCCGTAGAATGCTCTGCAGTTACCGCAGCCCCCAATGAATTACTGCAGTGCATTTTTTCCTGATTCCACACTGAAAATTCACTATTTTAAGCCCCTAAACTCCTCCTGTAAATATCTTACACATCCTAACAACTTTCACACACAATTACATGCTTTCATACTCTCCCTAAAGCTTTCTAAACCTTATTTCTAAGCTTTCCAATCATTAAAACCCTCTTTCTAAACCTCCAAATCTCTAAAACCCCATTCCAAAACTTCTTCCATCACCTTAAACCTCATTCATAAGTTTCCTAATCACCTCAAGCCTTATTCATAAGCTTACTAATCACCTCAAATCCTATCCATAAGCCTCTTAATCACCTTAAACCTTATTACTAAGCTTGCTAATCAAGAAAGGTGCAATTCAAGTTATTTCTTTCAAAGGGAAGTCATGGTACTCAAGCAAAGGTATAATCCAATCCTCTCCAAGAAGAGTTTGAGCTACTCAAGAGTCCTTCTTCCAAAAGGAGTGCTCGTGCTATCCCTAACCCAAGGTAGAACTTAGATCCAATGCCAAGCTCACTCCCTACGTTCCTATCCATCGAAAGCCAAATGTAAAAGTTATTTCCTTTTCCTTTTCAATTTCAATTTCAAGATCTAAATATGAAAAGATCTAATTTTTGCTAATTAAAATTTGACCTAATTAATAAATCTCTAAGCCCTTAAAATCAATCAAAACATGATAACAAAGGCAATGACTTAAAAACCCCTCCTTCGCAAAAAGGAAAAACTGCATAGGGTTTGATTTCCATTCAAAGGGATACACAAGCTTGCCGTCTCTAAGGCTTTCAACTCCACTAAAATTAATAACTTCTTCTCTTTATCACCTTCTTTATATAATTTAAGATTGAAATTGCTTTTCTTAGATAAAAATCAAATTTTTAGTTCTTCTTATTATAATTATTTTATTACTTTTTCTTACTTTAGTTGTTTAGATTATATTTAGGGAATGTGTGCTTTTCTTAGAACCTATAAGGGCTAGAGGAAAGATCCCCTAATTTTGATATTTTGACTTGTAATAATCCTTTATTTTTCACATTTTATAATTATCATTATTTAACATTTGCCATGCATTGCACAAATAATATTTATTTCATGCATTATATTATATCTATTCATGCATACATAAAAACTTATTTTTACAAAATGTATTCTGTATTTAAACCAAACTAATTTTTTTGTATTATTTTAACCAAAAACTAGTCCTCGAGCCCTCTTTGGTCAGTTGAGGACTAATGCTTTTCCTTGGGATAAATGGTATGATTTTGGATTAATCAAATTGGGTTTTTCCTTTAATTTTTCCAACTAAAATAAACAAAATTAAAGTGGCAACTCCTTTTGCAAATTACAATTTGCAAAATACAATTTTCTGAACTCATACCGGGTTCCAATCATGATGTTTCTCCCAAATGAGCATTTTCAATTCCCTTTAGCATATTGGACTGCTGCTCGGGTGAGGCCTCATAAAAATGTGAACCTTTGAGATTTTTGAAATCCAATTTCCTTTCTATAATAAATTATGATTATATGATTTCTTTGTTAAACTTGGGTTGCCAAAGGACAATTGGTCTGAAACTATTATTAATCATTCATTCATAAGAAAAGAGCCTTTGTGTTGTTACTTTACCATACATTCTTTTTAGAACCACACTATTGTTTATCTTTTGTTAATAAGTCAAACTTCTATTGCTACTATGATACATGTGATTGCATTCTTCCATGCCTATGTTACAAGTGATTGCCATTAGCTTTGACTATGGTACCTATGAACCCTATATGTAGAAATCCTCACGCTGATGTGGGAAATCATCAGAACCTATACACATGGTCTTAATCTGATGGATAGGTGCAATGTATCCACTTCAGCTAGAAGAGGCGGTTCTAGTCATGGAGCCTGATCAACTTCATGCTTCTTTATAAGATAGAAGTTGGAATTTGGTATGATGCCACCTTTCCTTTATAAGTTCGAGTGAATATGGCAAAAGCAATCACTTTATAAGTTATAAGTTATAAGTTGATTTTTGCGAGCCTTATTAAATCGCAAACTATGAACTATGAATTATGAAGTATTAACCATGAACCCTTCCAAAGGATAAGTGTTATTGTATAAGTTGTGTTATTTACTCATTGAAATCTTGTATAAGTTGTATTGTTTACTCATTGAGATCATCTATCTCACCCCTTTGCTTATGTGTTTTTAGGTGAGCATTATGAAGAGGCAAGGTAATAGCTCAAGCTATCTACTAGATTTCCTTGTCCAAGTCATTTTACATACCATGATATGGAGAGTCACTCTTAGATGCTCCAGGAGTTTATTTTGGAACATTATTCATTTGATGATCTATTTAGAGTCTTAAATGTTATGTTCTTATGAATTGTATTTAAAGTATTTTGAACTATTTTTCTGCTAGTTAAGGATTTCCTTTATTATTGATTATTTAAGTTAATGCATGTAATTTGGTATGATCCAAGGCAGTGTTTAATCGCACATGAGTGGGTTCTATAGGCATGGGTAATCTTATGTCTCCCTATGTTCTAGGACTATCATATCTCAGAAGTTGGGATGTGACAAATTATCTTTCCTTAAACTGAATACTTTTACCTATTTGAAAAATAATTAAGGAAAGTGTTAAATTAGTAATAAGTTAGTACTACAATGAACAAGTTAAAAGTGTTAACAAGTTAAGCTAAATTTAAAGTAATGACATATCAAAGAAATGATTTATGTGTAATTGAAATCCAAATATGTAGAATCTAAAGACAAAGACAAGGTTATTGTCTAAGAGTACGAGAAGCACTACTAGCATCAGAGTTAAATGTGAATAGGAGCACAAGAGTCCAAGGTGAGTACTTAATAATATAATATGACATGTGCCATATTCTTTGAACCTTTAATGTTCAAAACATCATTGTTGAAATATTCCAATTCCATGATGAGCATGAATTGCCTATTGAATATTGAGCCATTTGATATGACACTTCTCGATCCCATTCGACTATTATGAACCTTTCATGTTGAATTCATAATGTGATCATTGAATTCCTTATTATGAACCTTATATGAACCTTTCTATTGATGCCTATTAATAAGCAAAAATACCCCTATGATATGGGGTAATACATCAAACCTTGTGCACTTGGTATAAGCCTATAGGTAGGGTAAGAGTATCCAAACTTTGTTAAGGGGAATGCCTAACCGTAAAACCTGATCAGTCTTGCATAATGTGATTCATGTGAGTGAGTAAGGTTTAGGCGACCACTCTTTAATTTATATGTGTGGGAAGCATTATGCTTCCAAAAAGTTGCTATTTCTGCGAAAAGATGTTGTTTCCATTTAAATGAGAAATCGATTCATAATGACAATATTAATCAACATCACTCCATTGTCACCATAAGCCATCCTAATAATGAACTACATACTCGATGTATATATTGTATTATTATGTACTTATTGAGCTTTGTCTCATTCCTTAGTTTAAATTTTTCAGGTAAGATTGATGAGTCAACAAGGTAAATTTATAAGCCCTATTCTTCCACTTAGAAGTTGCTCTACTAATTTTAAGTGTTATGAGTCTTGGTTATATAACTACGAAGATCATTGGTTTAGAGCTACATGGTTACCAAAGGTTTGGCACTAAAATGTCATTGGGTTTATATGTATTGTAATTATTATTACAATAGTGTATTGAGTTATGAACATTTGGATAATGACAAGAAATGCAATATCTAGAAATTTTATGAGTTGAGTATATAAATGGTATTAGCAAGTAAGCATTTGGTAATATGTAATATGATAAACTAGCAATGGACAATAAGGAAAGGAAATCAGGTTCTGATATTGAGATAAGGTCCAACATGATAAATGGTAAAGAATTATAAGTTAAATGGGGTTGTACGGAGTTTAGGTGACTTTATGTCTCCCTATGCCCTAAGACAGTCACGGCTTAATAAGTGGGTTATGACACTAAGCCCATATTTGATATAGAAAAGAGGTAATTTAGGGGTTAGAAAAAATTCACTATTCATAAGCCCATCTGATAGGTTTAGAGGTTAGAGAATTTTCTACTAAGGTTAAAATTGTAATTACATCTTTTAGCTAATGAAAATGTCCATTTTGCCCCTAAAAGACAAAATGGTCATTTCATTATTTGAAGTAGCAAAACCCACCTTTGCCTCTTCATCAAATGATGAGCTAAAAGGGTATAAGGGTCTTTATATAGACTTAAGGGTTAAGTCTTGAGAAAAGATATATAAAAAGGGTTTATGTTGATTTTCTTCACAAGGTTGAACACCATTTTTCTACGTGAAGCAATTTGAAGAAAGAGAGATTAGGAAAGAAAAAGAAAAGATGAAGAAAGAGTTTTTTCATTTTTTCTTTTGGTCTTTAATTCTTTTCTTTGTTCTTTGTGAAAAAATAATTGCTCAAAAATTGAAAAATGATTTAGTTCAAAACAATCTAAGGAGAAACCTAATCTTCCAAAGGGTTTTTGAGGGAAGATCTCTAATAAAAAATGGGCAAACAACTAAAGAAATCAAATGGAACCTTAAAGGTGAGCTAGGTGTGGATGATGTAGAGACTTCACCTTAGGGAGCTCTTTGATAAAGTAAGAAGGAACTTTCAAGCGGTAATATGATTACTCTTCCTTCTTCTTTCTTTGCATATGTGTTTTACATATAAATTAATTGATTGCTTGAATAAATTTTTGGATTAATTGGGTAAAGTAAAATTTTAAAATGTTTGAAATTTCACCCTACCACCGTGCTTCAACTGTGGTTGGCTCTACTATTCCCTCAATTGGCATCAAAGGCATTTAATTTATGTGTAAACCATTATATGTGTTGTTTTGGGGGATTTTATTTGGTTGAAAAGGAGTTGTTGCATAAATATTGTGCTCTAAGACATAAAAGTTGCGACTGTGAATCATGAATCACAACTGTGATTTGCATATCACGATTATGATATTGATGTCACACCCATAAGCTTGTGGATTAGAACAAGTGTTGTTATGTCAGTCATAGAAATCGCGCAAGCTATAATGATGTCATGCTCGCAAAATTTGTATCGCAGAGGTGAAGGAGGTTGCAATTTCTATTGTGTCTACATCCAAATTTTTTTTTTCCAAAATTGTTTTGGATTTATTTTTCATTCAAATAAATTTCTATGACATAAAATATAATTTTAAGCTATAGAAACATTGAATATGTGATATTTAAAATGGGTTTCTTGGAAATCTTTCAAAATTTGAAAATGTTCCAATGTTGAACAACATACCTATAAATGCAATTGTTGTGTATATATGTTCTATTATTGTTTGAGCAGTATGGATGGTTGATCCTAGATTAGAAAACCATAATTTATGATTTCTTATGAGAACTTCTAATAATTAGTTTTATTATTTGATGGGATGTAATTAAATGTTAAGTACTTATTTAGGTTGTAAATTAATTTCAATGAAACTATAAGCTCTTTTATTTTAGTGATCTCACATTGGAATGCCACAGTTACTAATGTACATATTGAGATGTGGAGATGCAAGAATAAGAAGAGGTTCAACCTATAAAGATGCCTAGTGGGAGCATGAAGATGCAAATGTGATTCCTAGTAGGAGCATAAAGATGCAAATGTTGTAATTTTATGCTTGTAATTTAATTAGCCTAAATCCCTAATCCATTCCTTGCAGCTAGGAAGTGGATCCATAGAATCCATTATCACATCTATGTGTATATTGTCCATTTTATGAAATATATATATAATATATATATATATATATATATATATATATATATATATATATATATATATATATATATGAATGCATGTGATGTATGTTTAAAATGGATAATGTGCAAAGTGAGAATGAATGATTAAAGCCCCCTAAAAATCTTCTAAAGAAAATATTGAGTCATAGTTCTCCATTGTAACAGCAGTTTGAAAAAATTCAAACACTCATATCATCGGTTATGGATATATAGGGGTGATATATTTGGTTTGAATATTTTTTTTAAAGTTATTGTGAAGCATGTAATGTTACAAGTATAGGATATATTGTATATCAATAACGATAATGAGTATCTAAGACATATGATGTTCAAATCACTATATTTGTTAGTGCAATTGGTTTGACTTGACTAGTGTGAAAAACCAATAATGACAATGTGTATCTCATATTGGAAACACTAGGAACCAAATGGATTGAGCCTTACAAAGAGTTATGATGAACAAGTGTTATTCACTTGTTAGATATCCAAGTTCCAATAATGATAATGTACATCTGAGGAATTTATGATAATCTAATAAGAATTCAATCACTTACTAGAAATCTACCCTAATGGGATTTCTGTTTCCTATTTAGCAGTACAGGGTTCACCAAATTAGTGAGATTACCATTTTGATTAAAGATTACCATTTTGATTAAAGACCAAATCATTATGGTAGCTACATAATTACATAAGTTATTAATCTTGTTTTCTTTTTTTTTTTTTTTTTGCATTTTGATAATATTAAATTGACAAATCCACCTACGAATATATTTGATTCTTCTAGGCTCACAAGGGCTAAATCTATAGACTGGTTTGAAAACCTTAGAAGGGCCCTTGCATTCATATACATAGTGTGTGTAATCGATTAGATTTGTTCCTAGTCTTTTAGAGAAAGTACTATTCTAAAGGATTATATCACTCTAAGTGTAGTGGAAATGAAATATTGGATAAGGTTGACATTATATGAATGTTTTATAAGCCAAGGGTTGCAAAAACAACATATGAGTATGACAAGATTGCAAGTGATTATGTGTCATCTATAAAAGTTGTATGATGAGCTTAGATACACTAATTAATATAAGATATTGAGGCAGTTATTTTATTTGAATATGAATGTAATTAAAAAGAAAGAAAAGAGAAAAGGAAAGAAAGAAAAAGGAATTAAAAAGAAATTATAAAAGAAGAAAAAGAAGAAAGTGTTTCTTCTTAATCTTCATAACTTTATTTTTCTTTATCTTCTCCATATTTTTCATTCTTGTTCTTATTTTTGCTATTCAACTAGAGTAAGAAATTAGAGAAAGGAAATAAAAGAAGAAAATATTTCATCTTTAGTTTCTTATTCTTCTATTTTTCTAACTAGTATTCTTTGGGAAAGAATTTGAATTATGAGAAACTCATTTTATTTCCTATTAATTTTAATTAAACTAGATTTGGAAATCACTTTCATATAATGATTAATTTCATCAAACAACTAAAGAGTCTAGATGTCTTGATGAATGGTAAATTTTCAAATAGTTCAATTCTCTAAATTCATTCCAAGTTTCCATAAGATGAAAAGTGCACTTTAAGGTATAGAAAAAGTTTCTATTATCAATCCTAAAAAGGGAAATTGTAAAGGACAAGTCCATGGATAATGCTACACCTAACAAAGGAAAATATTTCTATTTTCAATGTTGTGAATATTGGAAAAGTAATTGCTCTAAGCATTAAGAATACTAAAGGACAAAGAGAAGGATAGATCTTGTAAAGGTAAATTTATCTTTTATTTCTAAATTTCAATGATTCATATCGTTCATTAGTTGATAGGATTCATGATATAGGTGCTTGGGGCAAAGAGTTGTTTCCAAAGAGCTTGATGATTTTAGAAATCATGTTTTGTAAATCATATTTTGTAAATCATGTATTTATTTCATAATTAAGCTATATTATCCTATAACTTAAAGGAATTGTGAATTCCATTACAAGAAAAATGTTTGCTTTTTTTTTATTATGGTAATAAACTTAAGAGTATGAATTATATATTTGACATATTATTAATAAGTTAATAATAACAAAACAACTCTGAGTGCTTTTATCATAATGCCATAAAGAACTCCAATCTAAAACTATTATAATTTCTATTAGTTTGTTTAGCTGAAGATAAGACAACTTAGTTGGATAGCATATGTCACTACCCATAGGGTGTGAACTTGTTTCAACTTAAAAGTCTAGTATCTGATGCATAAACAACTAGATCACCTTATATTGGACAAAAGGATAAAAATCGAAGAAGTTTTAGAATTTATGCATATAGATACATCCATACTATTTGTAAAATGGTTAGCAGGAGTTTTTCCTAACTCATTATATTTACCTATATAAAATTGACCGATTCGAAAATGTAAATAAAATGAAGCGTTAGTTAAATTTCTTGACACATTCGAGAAATTCATGATGACAAGGAAAATAAATATTAAAGATATTTCACACAAAAAGGGAAAAAGTATCATAACCCTTTGATCTGATTAAAGTGGGGAGAACTCGATTACCAATTTTTGAAGATTTCTCTAAATATGTAATTAGCATATAATCATAATTCTTTTTGGGAAAACCATACATGATGGTATACTCAAAAGAATAAATTAAAACATATATGATATGATGTAATAGATGATGAAGTATAATTTTTTTTTTAATTTTCTTTTGCACATTTATAATCAACTATATAATTCATACTCTTAAGTTTATTATCATAATAAACCACACAAAAATTTTTCTAATAATAGAATTCATAATTCCTTGAAGTTATAGAATAATGTAACTTAAGTATGAAATACATACATGATTTACAAAATATGATTTTTAAAATCATCATGAAGTATTCTAAAAAACTCTTTGGAAAACAAACACTTTGCCCCTTAGATTTTTCAAAATCACTTCATTTAATCTCCATCCTTCTGTTGCTTATTCTGATCATGCATATGGCACAAAAGCATCTATATCATGAATCCTAGCAACCGATGAACTATATAAATCATTGGAATATAGTAACAAGAGATAGATTTACCTTACACAAGGTTTATCCTTCTCTTTGTCTTTTAGTATTCACAATACTTAAAACAATTACTTTTCCAATATTCATAACATTGACAATAGAAAAATTTTCTTTTGTCAACTATAGAATTATCTATGGACTTTTCCCTTACAATTTCTCTTTTAGGATTTATAACAAAAACTTTTTCAATTTCCTTAAAGTACATTTTCCATCTAATAGAAATTTGGGATGAATTTAAATAATTAAACTATTTGAAAATTATTATTTATCAAAACATCTAGACTCTCTAGGTGTTTAATGAATTTAATCATCATATGAAAATAATTCCAAATTTAGTTTAATTAAAAATTAAAAAAAATAAAAGAGGTTACTCACAATTCAAATTCTTTCATAAAGAATACTAAATAGAAAAATAAAGATAAAACATTTTCTTCTTTGATTTCTTTTCTCTAATTTCTTACCCTAGTTGAACAGTAAGAATAAGAACAAGAATGAAAAATATGGAAAAGACAAAGAAAAATAAAGTTATGAAGATCAAGAAGAAACACATTCTTCTTTTTTCCTTTATAATTTCTTTTCCTTTCCTTTTTCTTTGTTTTCTTTTCCTTTTTCTTTCTTTATAATTTTCTTCATATTCAAACAAAATAACTGCCTTAATATCTCATATTAATCAGTGTATTTATGTTCATATAACTCTTATAGATGATGCATAATTACTTGGTGTCTTATTATACAAAATGTTGTTTTTGCAACCCTTAACTTATAAAATAATCATATAGTATCAACCTCATCCAATATTTTGTTTCTATTGCACTTAGAGTAATATGTTCCTTTGGAGCAGTCTTTTTTGTAAAAGACCAAGAACAAATGCAAGGACCATTTTAAGGTTATCAAACCAATCCATAGATTTAGGCTTTGTAAGCCTAAAAGAATTAAATATGTACGCAGGTGGGTTTGTCAATTTCATATTATCAAAATGCAAAAAATAACAAGATTAATAACTTATGTAATTATGTAGCTACCATAATGATTTGGTCTTTAATCAAAATGGTAATCTTACTAATTTGGCGAATCCTATACTTCCAAATAGGAAATGGAAATCTTGTTAGGGTGAATTTCTAGTAGGTGATTGAGTTGTTATTAGATTATCACAAATTCCTTAGAAACACATTGTTGTTTTTGGAATTTTGATATCTAGCAAGTGAATAATACTTGTTCATCACAACTCTTTATGAGTTTCAATCAATCTAGTTCCTACTATTTCCAACCACAGATATGTATTGTCATTATTGGCTTTTCACAATAGTCAAGTTAAACCCATTGGACCAACAAATATAGTGATTTGAACATCATATGTCTCAAATACTTATTATCATTATTGACATACATTGTATCTTATACTCATAACATCACATGCTTAATAATAACTTCAAGAAAACATTCAAACTAAATATATCACCCCTATGTATCCATAATTGATGACATAAGTATTTGAATTTTCTTAAATTATTGCTCCAATGGAGAATCATGACTTAATATTTTCTTTTAAAAGATTTTCGAGCTTTATTGATTAGCCTCACTTTGCACATTATCCATTTTAAACATATAGCACATGCATTCATATATATCATATATATATTTCATAAAATGGACAATATACACATAGGTATGATCATGGATTCTATGGATTCACTTCCTAGCCACAAGGAATGGATATGGGATTTAGGTTAAACAAATTACAAACATGAAATTACAACATTCTCATCTTCATGCTCCCACTAGGCATCTTCATGGGTTGAACCTCTTCTTGTTATTGCACTTCCATATCTCCATATAACACTTCCATATCCCCATATATACATTAGTAACCTTGGCATTCCAAGGTGAGATTACAAAAGCAAAAGAGCTTATAGGCTCAATAAAATTAATTTATAACCTAAATGAGTAATTAACATTTAATTATATCCAATCAAATAATAAAATTAATTATTACATGTCCATATTAGAGATCATACATTATGGTTTCCTAATCCATGATCAACCATCCATGCCTCTCAAACAACAACAAAACATATATACACAATAATTGCATTTATAGATATGTTGTTCATCATTGGAACATTTCCAAAAAATCCATTTTGAATATCACATATTCAAGGTTTCTATAGCTTAAAATCATATTTTAAGTCATAGAAATTTATTTTATTGAAAAAATAAATCTAGAAGAATTTTGGAAAAAAATTAAAGCTAGGTACAGACACAGTGAAAATTGACATCATATGTCAAGCAGCATGAAACTACTGCCTCTATAGTCATCTGTATCACATTGTGAGGCCTCGCCTGAGCACCCAGTCCAATCCGCTAAAGGAATAAAAAATGCCCATTTAGGAGAAATATCACGGTTGGAACTCGCTATGAGTTTAAAAAAATTGTATTTTGTAAGTTGTAATTTGCAAAAGGAGTCGCCACTTTAATTTTGTTTATTTTAGTTAGGAAAATTAAAGGAAAAACCCAATTTGATTCACTACAAAATTATACCATTTATCCTAAGGAAAAGCATTAATCCTTGAATGACCAAAGAGGGTTCGGAAACTAAGTTTTGGTTAAAACAATACAAAAAATTTAGTTTGGCTTAAATACAAAATAGCTTTTGTAAAAAAAAGAAGTTTTATGTTTGCATGAACAGATATAATATGAAGCATGAAACAATATTACTCGTGCAATACATGGCAACATGAAATAATGATAATTACAAAATGTGCAAAAAGAAAGGAAAACTACTTAAAATTATTACAAGTCAAAATATCAAAATCAAGGGATCTTTCTTATAGCCCTTATGGGTTCTAGGAAAAGCACACATTCCCAAAATAATCTAAACAACAAAAATAAGAAAAAAAAAGTGATAAAATAATTGTAATAAAAAGAACTAAAAGTTAGACTTTTATTTAAGAAAAATAATTTTGATTCTAGACTATGTGAAGAAGGTGATAGAGAGAAGAAGTTATTAATTTTAATGGAGTTGAATGCCTTTAGAGACGGCAAGCCTACATATCCCTTTGAATGGGAATCAAACCCCACGCAGTTCTTCCTTCTTACTAAGGAGGGGTTTTTTAAGTCATTGCCTTTGTTATCATGTTTTGATTGATTTTAAGAGCTTGAGGGATTTGTTAATTAGGTTAGATTTTAATTAACAAAAAATTAGATCTTTTCAGATCTAGATCTTGAAATTGAAATTGAAAAGGAAAAGGAAAGAACTTTTACCTTTGGCTTTCATCGATGAGGAATGTAGGGAGTGAGCTTGGCACTGGATCTAAGTTCCACATTGGCTTGGTAATATCATGAGCACTCCTTTTGGAAGGACTCTTGAATAGAGGAAACTTTTTTCTTGAAGGAAAAACTTGGGGATCACCTTTGCTTGAATACCACGAATTCCCTTTTGAAAGAAATAACTTAAGTTGTACCTTTTCTTGATTAATAAGTTTAGGGATAAGGTTTGAGGGGATTAGGAAGCTTATGAATAGGGTTTTGAGGTGATTGGGAAGCTTATGAATAAGGTTTTATATGATGGATGAGGTTTTGGAATGAGATTTTAAAGATTTGGAAAGTTAGAAAGAGGGTTTTGATGATTGGAAAGCTTAGGAATAGGGTTTATAAAGCTTTAAGGAGAGGATAGAAGCATATAATTGTGTCTCCCAATTGTTAGGAGGGCCAAGGATTTATAGGAGGAGTTTAGGGCTCAAAATTCACAGTTTTCGTGTAGGATTCTGAAAGGGGCATGCTGCGGTAACTAGGAGTGGGCTGCGGTAACCGCATAGTCATTTGTGGTTACTATGAGGCCGGCTAGGGTAGCCAATTGGCTACCTCAGGGACCTCTGCAATAACTGCAGAGTAGCTGTGATAACCGCAACTGGCTATGAGTTACCACAGCCAGCCCGCGGGCTGCCGCGACTCATTTTTCAGCCCGTTCTCATCCGTCTTTGATCTGATTTGAGCCCAGTCTGATTTTATGGGTTTGTAATCGAGTACTAATCATCCATAGGTGCAAGTTTTAAAAAATTTATTTTTTAATGGGGCACTGCCCCCTTGATCCCTACCCGCTAACCAGCTAGCTGGATCGCTGTGTGAGTAGCGCACGAATCTTAGCAAGTGTCAAGCTACGGTCGGATCCTAATGGTGCAAATTTGAGGGTTCACAGCTGCCCCCTCATTAGGATTGGCTTTGAGCAAAAGGCGATTTTGATGATAGTGAACTCTAGAATGAGGGATGGTAAGATGAACCAAATGGATACCTAAGTCAGTGTCTAGACACATTTAGGTGAAAATGGTTGATTTTTACAAAGTGGTAAAAAAAAAAAAGGAATTATAGGGATGCCTAGATGATCTAAACATTTATGGGTGAAATGATCTTAAGGTTATCCTAGGATGGTCTTATTAAAAGGGATACCTAATTCAGATTTAAGGTATGAATCCTAAGGCTATCCTAGGATGGGTCTGATCAAAAGGGATACCTAATTTAGATTTAAGGTATAAATCCTAAGGCTATCCTAGGATGAGTCCATTCAAAAGAGATACTTAATTTAGATTTAAGGTATGGATCCCAAGGCTATCCTAGGATGAGTCCGATCAAAAGAGATACCTAATTCAGATTTAAGGTATGGATCCTAAGGCTATCCTAGGATGAGTTTGATTAAAAGTGATACCTAATTTAGATTTAAGGTATAAATCCTAAGGCTATCCTAAGATGAGTCCCATTAAAAGAGATACCTAATTCAGATTTAAGGTATAAATACTAAGGCTATCC
>CANTUT010001223.1:0-25000 GCA_947687605.1 Reutealis trisperma
GTTGGGTGCGCTAGCGCACCTAGTCTTGCTCTTTAGTAAAAGCACCTTTACTTCAAATACGACTCTCACTCAAGGAGCAAAAAAGAACAATGAGATCTCGTATTACCATAACGGCCAGTAGAGTTATTGCTGAAGGAGTTGAGAATGCTGTGAATAGCATCAGCTGACGAAGGCGTGGAACGAGAGAAGAATAACAAATCGTCCGCGAATGCGCTAGTTCCATGCCTTCTAGTGCTATCCTTGCAGCATCCATATGATAGAAAGAAGATAAGGGGATATCTAGCAAGATAACCTTGGCGGAGACCTCTCGAGGGAAGAGTCTTTTGGTTCTCTATTGAGAAATACAGAGTAAGTAACAGTTGACACACATTTCATTATTAGAGAAACCCATCTCCTATCAAAACCCAAAGCAAGCATTATGCGCTCCAAAAAGACCCACTCCACCCGATCATAAGCTTTACTCATGTCCAGCTTCAAAGCCATATTCCCTACTTTCCCCCCTCGCTTATTTTTCAAGAAGTGCATGGTTTCAAAAGCCACTATGATGTTATCAGAAATTAATCGACCCGGTACAAAGGCACTTTGATTTGGGGCTATAACCTCAGGTAGTACCAGTTTAAGCCTATTAGCTAGGACCTTAGAAATTTTTTTATAAACAACATTACAAAGGCAAAGGGGAAGGGAATGGCGAGGCGGGCCCCTTTCACTTGGGCTAATTCCCGCTTTCAAGCGTAGGCTGCGATGTGGCATAAAGATGAAGATACTAAGGTGGATTGGAACTCATGGTCAGCTTTCTTTCGTTCGGGTTTTCTTCCTTCTGCCATTCCGCGAGCCAATTATGCGTGGCGCTAAAGAGGAAGACGTCACTTACTGTACTACTATCGGCTTTTTTCCGCAGGTTGAAGAACAAGAAAGCTATTCTCCGGTCTAGGAGTAGGAGTTCAAACAACTTCTAATCGTATTCGGTGAAATAAGATTCTAAGATTCTAGGTTCTTTTTGGAAACTTGCTACTAGTTCTTTCTAAGCTTGCAGCTCAACTCAAGAGCAAGGTAAGGCGCGCTCTTTCGTTCATTAGCTAGGGCTTCGCGCGCTCATGTCCCTCTCTTCTCTCGAGCTAATGCCTATCTAGCTAGCTGTGCTCTTTCCTTCTCCCCTCTCACTTCTTACTTCCCAATCTCCATTTCTCGTTCAAAAGCCGCTTCTTCTTATACATCGTTTGTTCAATTCAATTTCCCTTTTTCGTTATAATATAAAGATAAAGTTATTTGGCATACCTGCATGGATTAGATGTCCAGATAAAGCCTCCGTCCTGGGAAGTCTTTCGACCTCACTCCCTTGATGGTACGACCACTGAGTGAAAAGCCTGTGTTAACTCGTACTTCCTTTCTATCTTCAAACCGTAGGGCTAGCTCAATTAGTACACAAGTAATTATCCTAATAGAAGTGAGGGAGAAGGGTATCCGACTTTCTCATTATCAATACATGGGTGAAGACATCCTGGGTGCAACTTCCTTGCTTTCAACAGATGAGGGCAAAGCTGTATCAATAGATACGGCAACATTTCTTTCAACTGATGAGTCAACTTCTGGTGGAAGACCAGGAATAGCTCCAAGTTTCATAAGTTACTTGCCCGCATGCCCACTCTTCAACGTTCCTAGTTGGGTACCTTCCATATCCAAGAATGATGCATCCAACTTCTGATTGAGACTACACAGCGTAAGCCCTCTACTCTAGGGTGAAAACAAACCTGAAGCTTCGCCCAATCCAATAGAGCCTAGCCCGAGAGAGGTATCTGCTCTCTCAATTACATCGAGCCTTCTGTCTGCCACCTTCGGAGGTGTTATGGACCATTAAGATCTATCAATGTCTTGAATAGCGTACTAAGCTCCTATAGACCTTCTGGTGTGAGACTCAGCTCGGAGGATAAAGTCGAACCATAGAAAGAAAATGAAGTGAGACCGATAGGGAGAGGTTCGATGTAATTGACTCCAATCCTATTAGCCAAGCGACTCCTGATTGACTTCATAGAGCCTAAACTGAATCCTTATGATCTCTTATTGAGTAGAACTACATGCTTTCCTTTTAGGAAGGGTTTCTCTCGAATTGAGCGAGGGAGGTCAAGGCTGAGTCAAGCCCTGTATTCAAGCACCCACAAGGCTCTCATCCATTCCACACTCATTTTTGAATTCACGAGAGGGGCGAAACAATAAGTTTCCAAGCCCTTCTTTTACTTTCAAATGATTGATTATTCAACCCCTCGTTTACAAGTCATTGATTCAAGCATTTGCATTTGACTTCTTCTTTCCCGAGGAGAAGAACTTCTTCGCGCCAAGGACTCCACAAGAGATACGGGATGTGCTAAAGGTCCTGGTGGATTGAGCATTCGAATCCTTCTCTCTTGCTTTTGACAGGTATAGGGCTCCTGCCCCAGTTGAGGTCATAAGGAAAGCTTCGGGTTCTATAGGCATGACACAGCATAAGTGAGTCAGAGATAGGATGCCCAATTTCACTTAGCTGTTCACACAACCCATATCAATCAAGTAAACGATTTGATTGCTCATACGCTTACTTCCTCTCTCCTCTCTTATCTTAGAGCGTGAGTGCCCTTCATTATGGATCTCTTCCATGGTGAGACCAGCACAGAGCCTTCCACTCACCTTCCCATCCTTTTTAAGCCAACCCGGACTATGTTAAATAGCCCTCTAGTGGTTGATCTTTACATGACTTAGAACCCTTAGGTTAACTTGCTTCGGGAATGGGTGCGTCCTCTCAGCTCTAACTTGTCGCTATCTCAATCACTGAATTCCATTTTCTTTGATTGAGCTAGCCGGCTCTTGGAACTAATTCATAGGTGAATCAAAACCTTTCTTTTCTACGCTTTCTTATCTTAAGAAATTTCTAGTTTGATTGGTGAGTGCGCTTTCGAATGTAGCAGTACACTTCAGTGCACTACACTCTACTCTCCATTCTTGCTGAAGAATCTGAAAGCCCAGTCAGCTAAGGCTAAGGAAGTTAAGTTAGCCCTTTCGTATACACGCGATTCATAGCCATCGTTAGCACTAAACCTTCGACTTGCATGTGTTAAGCATATAGCTAGCGTGACAGAGTCTGAAGTCTCAATCACAGACAGAGCATTTTCGATCTTAGGCGAACGAGGGTTACCGGCTCTACGACCTCGCAAGGCACTACTGTAGAGCTCTTTGGGCCTGCCGCTTTCTCAATCGAAAATTTCAACTGTCAAGATTAGCCTACTGAACGATTCCATCTATCACTTACGTCATTTCTCAAGGGAAATAAATCCATAATTGAAATTCTGACCCGGCCAACTCTTGTTCGACGTAGGGTAGAGTAACTTCTTTCATTCCCTGGGCTTTCAATCCTATGGCTTGAATGCGGGTCTTTGGCTAGAGACGGAGACTTTCCCAGTTGAAAGCGCTGGCGTTCAGTTTGGTTGCGTGCTTCCGAAAGAAGAAAGCTACATCCGACCAAACGTCTCTCCTACCATTACCCCTCAGTGCCTTACCTTCTTGCCTTCCTTCTTTATACCCTCGAGCCCTACACGGCACCCAACGGGCTAACTTCCCAAAGGTCCGATCTCTATTCTATCTATTCGAGTTGGCTTCTGTGAACTTTCAGCACATCTTTGTCTTCCTCTGAATCAGCCCCGGAAAGCCCCTTACCGAAGAAAGCGTAATTTAATTCATCCTATTCCCTTCGCTTTCGTGTTCAAATCAGAACACTTCTTAAGTGCCAGGAGAGTAAAAGGAGGTGAATGAATCTCCTCCTCTCTAGTTGCACTTCTGCCTATACTTTCTTACCAGCTAATCAAGAAAGAAATAGGAGGCATTCTTCTTGAACTTCTTTTCCAGTCACTCCATGCTAACAGCTACTTCACTGCTAACCTCTGATGCTAGTGAAATTGCGCTAAGTGAAGAAATCTCTAATTAGCAACTAATGCATGGTAGCTACTACTAGCTGCTCTCTTCTTACCGGGCTGACTCTCTCATCCCAGTCCGCTCATCATCTACTGAACTCCTATCTTCCCCCCTCTCTGCCAGGCAACTGAATTAGTTGTTGCACATCTGCCTATGGATTTCATCAACTCATTTCTTTCCATGCGCATACGAACTCTCCTTCTAGCTCCTAGCATCCTAACTCCAAGTCTTCCTCTTTGTCTGCGCTTCCCTAGTCTGACTGATTCATCTGTGCCAATAAAAGAAGAAGTCATAATGCACGAGTAACTCTTTCACTTAGTTAAGGCATCAATGCCATCTAGGGCTTCCCTAGTGGGAGTTAGCATCAATCCATTGACTTCCTTCCCATCTCTTTCCCTACCGCTTCCAAACCAAGCAAATTCCTTCCACTTCAATCCGACCTATACTCTTTATTAATAGTTGCGTAAGTGAAGAAAGAAATCTGACTCTTTCTCTTGCATCTCCGTTCTGTTGCACTTCTATTCTTTAAGGCAAGGGGTGCGCTCATCCAATCAAATCAATGAGAGTGAATTCCGTAAGTAAGAGAACAAATCGGAAAGGTAGGGTAGCATCTTAGCGCTCCTTCTCACTGTCAGTTGAATTGCCCATCTCCTTGATGGAAGGAGTTCCCATGCTAAAACAATTCCAGTGAGTAAAGGCATTCTAGCTTCCCCCTCTTACCCTTCCCACCTTACCTGCCTCTCTCTTTTCCTTACCTGCGTATGGATTTCTATCAATTCTTTATTTAATGCGTGCGTATGAGTTCAAATCCAATTAATTCCCAGACAGCTAACTAAAAGAATTAGTGGTTCCACTCGTAACTCTTCTAGTTCTAGTTGCACATCTAGTGCACTCACTTCTCTAGCTTCTTCTTTCACTCCTTATCTTCCGAACTGGATCTCAATCCGACTAACTCTTTCCAATAGACTTCCCGGCTAATGAGAACAAGTCTCTAATGCGCACTCATAACTCCTAGCAACCCCTTCCCTAGCCCTCTCTTGATCTCTGCCAGCCAGCTAACTCCTAAGCTCATCTCCCTCTTTATCTGTGCCATCCCTATCTTAAAGAAAGGTGAGGGTTGCACATCTATAAATCTCATAGCTACCCTTCTTTCCGGACCAGGGAACTCAAAGAATCAACTCTGCCTTTCCCTTCCAGCTCTTCTTATTGGCACTTCTGCCAGTTCATTAGCAACAGCCTATAAAAGGAATGAGTCCGCTCATCAACTTCTAGCTACTTAGCTACTTCTCACTGGATCTCTTTCCCGCATCTCAGACTCTGTCTGTGCTACCCTTCTTGTTCCACTCATTTCTCTAGGCTTCGAACTCTTAGCCATGTTAATTAAAGAATCATTGCACTCATCATCTACTGAACTCATTGAGGTGAGCTACCTCCTTAGGAAATGCATCTCATCTGACGCTCAATTCTTTTTCTTCTTCTTTGCATTGTCAGTCAGATAAGTCGGGGAAAGAAAGGCAAAAGGAAGGCTCGTCGATGCAATTGAGTTAATTGCGTAAGAGAAGCAATCCTAATCCTCCTTACATCTGCTGGACTAGCTCATCTCTCTCTTCTTTCATTGCTATCCACTCAAGTCTTCCAAGCATCTCGAATGCAAGTAGCTGCCCTTTTTAATCGTTCCACTTCCTTGCTCTTCATCTACTCAACTCACATTAATAAAAGGAAAGAGCAGCTATCAGAAAGGTAGCATCCAGAGGTTAGCTCACTCATGTTCGTTCTTTTTCTTCTTCGTTCTCGTTCCTCTTCTTTCAGAAAGAGTTCGCCTACTCCCAGCTTATTAATGAGACAAATTCCAGATAATGAACTCAATCCGACCTCTACTCTACTCTTTATCCTTTGCCTCACTCTAAAAAGAAGATGCTTTGAAAGTAGGTTCTGGCCTTCCCGTTACCCTGATGATCTCTTTTTCCTCCTTTTAGTTGTTGTTCTTTGTAGTTTCCGCAGGTATGTTTGGGAAATATCCATTCTTAATGAACAAGCGAGTTAAGGGCTTCGACGAGTCTTTTCCCAGAGAAAGGAAGCCTAATTCCCTTGATGCTGCCTGGCTGCTCACAGGAGAAGGACGAGAAAGGTATGAAGTAGAGGGAGCGGAGATGCATTAAAACAGTAGAGGGAGTTTAGGAGCTGGTTTGACAGAACCAGGGAGTTGGAATGCAAGAAGAACAAAGAAGGATAGAAGTCACTCGACGGATAATCCGATATCTCCTGTAGCTGCTACCGCTATTTCTTCTATTTTGATAGGATTTCTGAATTGATTGCGCTAATATCGGAATCAGATAGGCCCTGAAGGAAGGAAGGCTTTATCCCGCCCGATCCCGCAGCAGAGGAAGAATCCCAACTAAACTCGTTAACTCTTATCTTATTAGCTCACGAGAAATAGACAGCAGTTAGCCGGATTCCACAGCTTCAGGGAAAGAATTACATTGAGAAGCAGCATCCGATTGAGTTCATTATGAAGAGGAGTTGCCATCAGAGGAGTTGACAGACGGAAAGAAGCCGAAGGCAAGAGAGAGAGCTACGAAGTCTCCTGAAAGAAGCGTGCCCCACCCATACCTACTCCCAAAGGAAAGAAGAAGACAGCCATCTAATACCATTCTTATCTGTCCTATCTTGATCTAACCTTTTAGAAGCCTGGGAAGACCCATAAAGAAAGAGAGAACTCAAAGAGCAACTGCAACCTAAGAGCGGATAATAGCAGCGGATATATCGGTTGCAGTTTCCGCTCTATCTATTCTGTTAGTTCCATAGCTGCGCTTCCTACTAGTCGGATAGGAAGAACTAACTACCTAGCTACCTGTCTTGATCGATCTAATCTATTCTTACCTTTCCTTGCTTGCTCTAAACCGACAGCCCCAGGTAGTTGATTACAGAACAGAACCAACCGTAGCAACATAGAGCTACCTGAATCAAAGTTCTCCTCTCCCTAACAGTCGAGCTACTTCACTCGCTAAGAGAGAAAAATGATAGGGGATAGACAGAAAGAGAAGGAATAGCAGGCAAAGAGATGTCCCGATTCCAATGCTTAACGAATGGACCAATCCAAGACTTTGAATGCTAACAGAATCGACAGCTGCCAAGCCGCTTACCTTACTAGCACGATACCGAAATGGCTCTTAGACGACTAAAGGCTACAAGACTGCTTCTACACCTACAACCCTCGCTCTCAGAGAAAGACAAAACGGACAAGAACGACCTTTTTTTTTACATCCTCAAGCTACAAAGAGGATAGGCTACTGGGGCTTCCCCGCGGGTAGAGCTAGAAAGAATAACATAAGAAATATCAGACCCTTTCTAATTGCCATCACTGAAAAGCAGTACAAGTAATACACGAACACACTAGAAGGATAAAAAGACCGAGACTAGGGGAATTTCGCAAGGGTCGGTGAAGCATACCTCATCCATCAGCTCCATTGAATGCTAAAGTAGAGAGAAGGGAGGAATTGATCTTTCGCTGACTCTCAATTCCATTGTGATATCCTCGCCTGGAGGCGAGCCTACATCTTGGTTTTCATGACGCTTTGTTGGACAAGCACCCGCCTTGCGTGCTGGTTCCAGTTTGCCGTTAGAATCCGCCTATGAAAGGATGATCACCAAGAAGTGATCAAATACTCAAAGCAAAGTATGAAACCGTTATGCGCCACTCATCGTCGTGTACAGCGAGAGGAGGGCAGCCTTTTCAGTGCTTTCAGGCTTTTGGCGCTTGCCCTTCTAGTAGGCTGAGACCCACGACTTCCTTCTTAGCCGAACACTTACCCTTCGTATCCACAAAATTGCTCGTATACGGGGACCTTATAAATCCAAGGGTAATTCTAGGCCGTGCTAGAGCCAAGGAACTCAACGAAAACAAGCCAGTGATGATTGTGCTTGGAGCTACTCCGATCGGTTTATTAATGCCCGCATAAAAAATATCAATCACGAACACGAAAGCAAAGACTTATTTTATTCTGTATCAGCAGCCCGGTAACAAAACAAAGGAGAGAGAGCGAGGCTCGCTTACGTGAGGGTACACCCATGCATATGTGTAGCTCTTGGCTCCGGTTCCATACTGTCTAATCTCCTAGGTCTTTCAGCTGAAGTCCGAAAAGGAGGGCACGTCGGTGAATTCTTCGATCCCAAGGGTAGCAAGCGATGAAGCAGGACCTTCACACCAAAGATCTTTTGTACAGAATGTTAGCCTGGAGTCCTCAATCAGGAATCGGATTGTAAGAAACTCACTTACACCTTACACCCCTCTCTTTATCTCGCTCCAAGGATTACGCTCGTTCCCGTTGGTCTCAATTACATCGAGCCTTAGTCAGAGTAGGAACCATCAGCACAGTCAGTAGGCACAGCAAAGAAAGTAGGAACTCTTCCGCAACCCGCTACTCCCCGCGCCGAAGCCCTCAGAGCAGTTCCCCCAGCCGGTCAATCTTCTTAGCCAGTTCACTCGGAACAGACCTAACCCGCTACAAAGAAAAAGAAGACTTTCTGTCGCTCACCAAGCCTTTCCAGCAGTCAAGCCAGATGCGGATTGTTTAGCTACGCTTACTCCTTTTTCTCCGAAAATCTTGGATTTGCGCTAATGCGGATTCGCGAAGAACGGATTCGATAGCGCCGTCTTCTTCCTTTCAACTTGAAAAGAACATATTCCCGGATCCTATCTCAGAGGAGTATACCATTTTCCCCTGCTTGGGCTTGAGTACGAAAGAACTAGGCTATGCCTCCCGGAGCGAGATAAATAAATGCTAATTCATTCAATTCCATGAAAGGAATTGTCTTTCTTCTGCCATTCCTCCTGTATCACCTTGTGAAGCATAGGGAGAGGTTTGAAGATGCTCGATATAAGGAGAGGGTCGATGTAATTGAGAGATTACCTGAGGTGAGGTTGACCTTCTTTCTGCCTTAGAAGAGGTCTAGTTTAGGTCAGTGCTCTATTTTTCTATAAAAGATCTTTTTTTAGGCAAGACCTATGAACTTAGCTCGGACTGAATCCGCATCCGCCTCTGTAGCTCTTCTATAAGAGCGGACCTTTTTCCAGTCTCAATTACATCGATCCTCTTAAGTTCCTTTTGGAACACCTCATGTTGGGACGTCTGCACCTCTTTCTCTTTTGAGACGACCACAGGTTCCACCAATCCTGCTCTATCCAGTTTGAGGTCGTCTGAACCTGATACCCTGCTCCAGATTCCACTCTGCTCCTACATAAAATCCTTCCTCCTCCGTAGTTCATAGAGGGAGATTTCCCAAACGAAGACTCCAGGTCACTGAAACGAACACAAGGCTTTAGCAAGCCACCCAATGTAGGACGAATTACCTCCCATCCGTTCTAGCTACTCCACACTGGCCTTAAAAGCGCCTACTTTTCTTTCTTCACAGAGATGTAGAAAGTTTGATTGAATTGCGTCTAGAAAGAGAGACATGCTTTGTTTTGTAAACAGGGGGCATAGACCCTTCCTCGGAGACTTGCCCCATTGATTAGCCCGACCCAATTCCAATTCAAGTTCTTATTCACTGGAAATGCTTCCTTTACTGGAGCTGGTAATGGAAATGCTGAAGTTTGATCTTGTGTTTTCCTGTCTTCTCTGCCTTGCCCACTCCACCAATTTCATCTGGAGGGAGGATACGATTGTCGAAGCTGAAGTCCCATTCAATTCATATAACTTCGCCTACTACCCTCTTACTCGCACGCCTACCAACTAGAATGAGGACAGTCAGATAACCCAAAATAAGAAATCACTATCACTCGAGAAACCGGCCCCTTTTTCTTCTTCCGCAACTTCTTCTGCTTCTTTAGCTTAGTAGGACTTCTTTCACGCTATTGCGTGAAACATTTCCCAATTGAATTGCAAGGGATGACCCTTTCCAGATGCCCCTAGCTAGGTGACCTGACCTGTGTGGATGAGGCAATAGGGTCCTTTTCCCTAAGTTTATTTCATTCTAGGCTGATGATTCAATACCTTTTGATGGTGAGGAAGTAGCTAGTAGCTTCGACAAAGAAAGCTGCATTTCTTTCCTCGGGAAGGCCCGGGGGATGCCTCCTACCTTCCTTCTGACCCCGCGCAGTGAGCAACCGGAAGAAGCATGATTCGTTTGAATCAGTTTTTCAGTAAAGGCAGCCGATGGTGTGCCTTGAGTGGTAGAGTGACCAGGTAGCTGCAATAGATCGCAAGCTGAAAATATGTATTGAAACAGGCGGAAAAGCGAGACCCTGATGGTGTGACGTAAGAGAGAGTGCTCCCATTTTTTGTTGTCATTTCATGAAGAGAATGGGGTAATTTCACTAATCACCGGGATATGAAGAAGGAAATGCACTTCTAGAGATTGTGTGTAAAGTACAAATCGTTTTCTATTCTGTTTATCAGTTAAGGCAGCCTATAATTATCCTTTTATTTTAAGGAGTGCTTTGAATTCCCGGGATTGAAGGTAATTCTCTGCTAATAAAGTAAAGTACGCATATCTGGGAGGGAAATACGCTCTCCAAAACTTGTGTGCTAAGCCATTTGAGTTGCGATCCGCTCTTGGCCTATTAGGTTCGGAACTCGGATCCATATGTACGAGTGGCGGATAGCTGCTTTCACGAGGTCAGACAGAATAGAATTTTCAACCGAAACTGATCTTTCTTTAACCGGGACATCTAAGATATGGGGCTAATCCCCACTGTACCTCTCTTTTTCCCTTCTTTCTCGAGCAGGTAGAATTAGACTTAACCGAAGAAGCTATATCCGGGAAAGGATTGGCTACTCTGTCCCCTCTTTTTTGAGAAGAGGCGAGACATGAACAAAGTAAGTTGTAAGCTACTAGTACAGTTTCCCCTTTCCCTTTCAGCCAGTCCAAGAGTTCACTCGAAAGCGGGTAGCCGAAAGCGGCTGTTAAAGATTTGGTTTGAACCGGCCCCACCCCTTATAGTAAGATAGGGCGAGAGAGGAACGAACTGAACCAAGACTCGAAGACAGAAAACGAGAGTGAAGGTCTTCTCGTTGACTGGCCCTTGTTGCACTTACTTCATCCTTCTGTTTTGTTTACTTCACTCTTGCTGAAGTTTGTTTACCGCCCGCTTCTTCCCTTGCGGGTCTGATTGAACTGAACTACTCGGGACCACTGCTCGCCTGACAGCTTTGGCTGCTCAACCCGATACCACCGCTTCTCGTACCTTACTACCCCTATCTATAAAGCTGCTCTACCCGGCACTCACTGCTCATTGCCTTCTTTCTTGTAGAAACTGGAAAGATGAACGAGAGCCTGTGGCTTTTCGACTTTCTTGGCATGATCTTGCGACTTTTGGAGCCTACCTTTGAGCGCCTGAATCAATTAAACAAAAAGAGGTAAAACCCTCTAGTTGGGCTGTCTTCGAGCAAGCTCTTAGCTATCATCGTGAGTGATAGAGGAATTGAGGCTGATCCAGCTAAGGTGAAAGCCGTTGTGAATCTATGTCGTCACCTCGTAACCTCAAAGAGTTTCGTAGTCTGCCGGGCCGGCTCCAGCTTTTGAGATCAAAGAAAAGATTTTTCGCCCTTGCGGGATGGGAAGGATCCCCCCCACTTCAAGTAGAAAATTCGAGATCCTCCTTGCTTAATTCGCTCAATTAGCAATTTTCATTTGAATATTCCCCCGCTCGAATGAGTTCCCCCATTATCCTGTCCCTCCCCAAATACAGGGGAAATGTTACCATGTATCCAAACGGAGAAGAAGAAGCAGAACTCTTAACGAGCCTATGTAGGATGGGCTAGACAAGTTCACTTAACAAAACAATCTATCTCGAAAAAAGGGAGAGCAACTACTTGAACTTTTAACTAGAAGAACCGGAGTGAACTACTTTCTCTTTCTCATATATGAGATTCTAAGGTCCGAAGGTGCGTTAGCAAGGATGAGAGCGAAGCGAGAATAATAAGAGGACGTGAAGGCAGCTGAGTAATAGTGCTTGCTTTCACCCACAGGCATGAAACCGAATTCCGTTGGGCTTGCTCACTGACGATCGACCAACCAGTTTGTTGACTATGACAGCTAGCGACGCGACTCTTGATACGATGAGTCTTGTACTGACTTTACTTTGGGTTTGAAGGAGATATTCCATATCACGGAGCTATGGACTTGAGTTCGGGAATGGGGCTCCTGCCTTATGGGATTCTACCCAATGAAGTAAGAAATATCAGAGTGCGCATTCTAAAAGATGAGGGGCCTTCGGGTTATGACTTCACTTTATATAGAGCCTAATCCTCTCTCTAGGTATTTGACGTCAACCGAAAACGAGCTCAACGGCCATTGTCGGGACATCAAAAATCGACCTGGACTGACTGAAGGAACATTCCACTAGTTGAACCGCGTGCATACATGAGTCTTCAAGTAATAAATGTAAGTCCTAACTGGAAAGAAACATTAGGTCATTCACTCACTTCGGGATATGCTCTCTCCCCTCCGCTTTTGAGGGCTATGGGAAGAGAGCTATGCCTCCGTTCCCTCACTCCCACTAGAATAGATAATTTAATGAGGTCGCGCTCGGACCCCTTAGACGCAAGGGTTCCTCACTCAAAGACGAGTCCTATCCTAAGTCCTACTAGAAAAAAGAAAGACAAGATCCATACAATCTGAATACCTGTTCCAAACTAGAAGTTAGAGTCCCTTAAAGAACTTTCTATTTCATATTAATACTGATTTCGTACAGTAAATAGTCAATCTCAAGAAAGTGAAGTAATCAAAAAGAGTAATAACTTAAGTAGAGGGGAGTGGTGCGTCCTTTTTCTTCATTCAAAGCGCAGGTCAAAACAAGCTACGATAGGCTCTAATCCAACCAGGAATCCGACTTGGTCTCCTATCGTTATCGTCGTTTCGCTTTGGTTTGAGGATGAAAAACCAGCTTTATTTTGCTTAGCCAATGAGGCTCTTACTGATCCCACTTTTTGCTTCCTCTGTTCCAGCCCCAAAACTTATTTATTAAGAGACTCGGTTGTCTATGTCAATAAGCGGGATCCCTTAAGGTGACTGCTAGCTTGATAAGGAAAGTGAGTTGGCTTGCCCGGTAGGTTTAAGAATTCCTTTACTAGATTTTTAAATATCCTGTGGCTCCTGGGCTTTCTTAATGAAATGGAAATTCAGGACTGGTCCCAGTGCTTTCGGAATCCTTTCTTTTAGGAATTTCCACGTGCAAGAACTTCTACTCTCATTGATTGAGCCCGCCAGTTGCTAGTCGGACAGCTCCTTCAGTTCCGAGGAAAGATCGGTTTCGTTTTCATAATTCGTAGATCTCAGTCGTTGTCAATATTGCGTATATAGCTAGGGATGGATGGCTGGCCCTTTCCTTTACTTCGACGTGGATCCCTGTTGCCCCACCCCAGGGTTCTAGAGGTACAGTATTTGGAATGGAACAAGCACGGGGGTCACTCTCTAACCGAAGTCACGAATATGGATAATGAAACCTACGGTCTCTTTGTCTTTGGGCAGTTCCTGAGCTGCTATCTCCGCCCGAGGGCAGTTTTTAAGTAAATAGGTAGGCGTGTTCGGTTTTGTTAGGCTAGAATCGACACGTATGCCCCTTCTTTGTAGTGAAAGGTGTTATAAAAGGCTGGGGTTGTACCAGGTTTCGAACATCTTTTAATAAGAGGTAGGCGGCGTTCTCGTACTGAACTATAAAGCACGACGAGTCTACTGCTACTGCCAGCCCCAGGACTTCCCGATTTCCTAGATGGAGAGATTTTCCTGAGTCCTCTTTCTCGCTTGGAGCTGTTGTTAGGGCATTGGCATTAGGGGATCGCTCCGACCGGCGATTGCAGTTTTTAACTAAAGAAAAAAGCTGGGTCTGGTTCACTCCTTATAGAGGAAGGGATCCGTGTACTGATTGCCTTAGCTTCCTTCTAAGGCTAAGCCACTATAGGCCAACCCTTATGCCACTAGAAGAGAGATTTTCTATCTATCTTACATTCGCTCTTCGTCTAGCTACCAGATATAATCCAGTCTTATCTAGCCTAGCGTGCTATAAACCTTAGTAATAAAAACCTTCTCAACGTTAGCTCCTGAAAGCACTCGCAGTTAGCTACTAAGGAGGAACAGAAAGAATCCTATCGAAAGGGCTTACAGGTTTTTATTCCCATATCAGACTGCTTGAACTGGCGTTAGAGAACTACCAGATAGTTATAGAAGTAAAGCTAGATCTTCAAGGCAGGAATTCTATCCATCCTGCCTTGTTTTAACCCTTAGGAAGGAGCCCCAGGTAGTTGATTACAGAACCAACCGTAGCAAGATCAACATCTAGCTCTCCAAAGAAGACAGCTCCGACTCCAAATTGGTTGAGAGTAGGGCTTTTCTCTTCGGTAAAGATCGGGCATTTCCTCCTAAATAGAGGACACCACCCCTCCTAGTGGCTATGGATCGATAGACCGAGTTCGCGTGGATTTCTTCCCGGACAGAAGTGAATGGATGAGTTGTCAGTAAGCTCTCGATGCGCAGTGAGTCATCACATCACTTTACGAGTTTCTCCTTGCTATAGGGAGTAGCATAACTTCTTCTAGTCTTGTAGTTCCTGTAAGCCGGGCTTCTAGGCGAAGAGCGGAGTAGAGCAAGGAAATATGTAATATTGATATCGTTCCTGCTTTTAGGAGATGTGGCTTCCCTTGCTTAGGGTGAGTTTAGTAAGTCCTGTAAGCTGTAGGTCCTAATTATCTAGTTGAGGAAGCACCTTTCAGTTAAGAGAACCTCAATTCGAAGTGGTGAGTCAGTTTTTTGATTCCACGGCAGAGGCACTGGGAATGAAGTACTCCGGGGACGCAGAGGAGGAATGAAGCTAGTTTTTATTGAATACCAAACGGGGTAGAAGGGCTTGAGCGTTCCTATTGAATCATATCTGGCATTGGTTGGAAAAAAAAAGAAAGGAGAATTATCAACCCAACCAGGGGGTTGGGCTGGACCGGTGAGTGTGACTCTTCTAGATTTGTCTTTCTTTGTCTTTTAACGGGGGGGGTATATACCCCCACTCCCGGTTTAGCCTGTATCATTTTATGATGAGGGGCTTAATCCACCGTTTTGGTATGGAATGGGTTGTTACGTAGTTAGTCCTCCAGTTGTGCTTTCTTTGAGTCCCCGGTCTAGGGCGCTAGACCTGCTAAGCCTTTTGGTAGTCGATGAAGCTACCGCTAAGGCTATGAATAGGTCAGTATATCCTTCTCTTAGGACATGACTCAGGGGCAGAGAGCAAAGACAACCTATCTTGCTGCTACGAGTGCCTACTCAATAGCCGATTCTTTTCTGCTAATAGAATTTATCTCGGTAATCCACATCAAGTGGAAGACAAGGGTCAATCTCATCTTAGGACGAGACCCCGGAACAATATTCATCTTTATGAGGCAGATCTGTCGACCATCTCTTTATGAGCCCACCAAGCCGATGCTCTTTCTTTCTCCGTCTATGGAAAGGTTCTCTCTTGATTCTGGTTTTCCTACCCCCCTATGAAAGGGATTTTTCAGCTGCTCCTTTGAATGACCTAGCTATTTCACTTGCTTTCTTACTAAGTCCTCGGATATTCTTGCTGGAGGCAGATTTGAGGAAGGAGAGGGGACGCGATAATCCTTTGGAAAAGGCGGTGAATGGCTTTTAGCAAGCCCCTCCCTGGTCATTCGACCAATCAAGCTATTTGATATGGATCGACTCGAAGAAGCAACCTGACGCACTCCGGCTTGAAAGCCTACGTTTGCTGGAATGACTGATCTGATTCCAAGGCTGGCTGTCTAAGTGACTGATTGGCACTGATTCCGCTTTCACTAATAGCCTAAGGGGGCATAGCCTTTTATTTTATTCCCACCTGGATGCGCGCACCAGATAGATGCCCCCCTAAGACTAGGTAGCCATACTTTCTCCCCAGCTTGGATCGGGGATAGATTGCTGATTTTGCGTTGCCTCCACCGAGGTGTCATGGGGTTTAGGAATTCTTACATTCTATCTTTCCGAAGAGTCACTTTACAGCCAATTTTCATACCTTCACGTAATTTGAAAGTTGCTATAGACTGATTAGCATGAGTAACATAAGGTTTATGACCTATAGTAGCAGTCATATCATTAATAGCAATGGCTCCGATCCTGATCGATAAAGAAGTAAATCCACCACACCAATAAGCCAATAAGTTAGGGACATTCCTGCATGCTCTGGGAGCGTGTCAGCGTGCTGATCGACGTGAATCAAAGTTAGAAGCTGCCATCCGGAGGTACTAAATCAATCAGCGAGCTCAGTCTGCAGAAGAGGCAAAGACATGGGATCAAGCCGAATCAAGGTTGTCTAATCCTCTTCGGACATAGAGATTTGGTCCAGGAGACCTCTCCAAGAACTAACCATAAGAGTTTGCCAGTGAGATTCGAGTCGACCTATCTTCTGACTTCCTTAGCCATGGAAGTGAGGTAAAAAAAAACCTTGTTGTGTTGATTCCGATGAATATGGTTCTTCGGACCGGTACATAGGGCTCCGATTGTGAAGCTGGGGCCCTGATAATCAAACTGAGGCCGGTTCCTCTCCCGTCATACATAAATGTTAGATGCATATACCTTTTTATGCTGAAATCCATTATTGAATTCGAAGGATCAGGCGCTGCTGCACGCTTGGAAGCTTCTTCTACCTTCCCTGTATCTGTCTCTGACTTTCGACCTGGAAGGAACAACGATTGGATCTGGCACCCTTTCAAAAGAAGAAGCGGGCGATCTCTCTTCCTTTCTTCTCAGAGGACACTCTATAGATGTCGATTCTGACATTTCTTTGTATAAGTAGTCTACTATTTGCAAACTGCCCTTAGAGAACCAACTTCCTATCGCGCAATGGGACACTACCAACGTTCCGCGGCTCACTCGACTGCCCCTTAACAGCATGCTTACTGACCATCGACCAAATCTCGATTTACGACCGATGAACCTGATGCTTCAAACTCAGAGAAGAAGGAATTCAACTTGAACTACTTCACTGTGCTTGATTCGCCGAGCCTTGTCAAGAGATCGATACCCAGGGGGAGGAAGAAAGACGAAAAAAGACTGCCTTTTCTGAGAGAAAAGATGTGGTCGGATCTCAGGTTCTTTGGCGGAAGAACTGCACTTTATTCGACTCGATTTTATGGCCCTTGACTCAACGAAATCTCGTTGAACTACCCCCAACTATTTTATACTCTTTAGACAGATATAAACTGAATGCTATTGTATGTGTTAAGCTAAAAGTATACAACCTAGCTAATAACGAACAATAAGTAAGTAAGTTGATAATTCCCATCATCAGTTAATTAAGCTTTGTGGAAATTTGCTTTAAGGTTTAATTTTTCCCTAAAGAGTATTACCCGAGGCTCTGCAAGACCTGTTCACCAATCCGATCTTACTCAGTCAACCCTGGATGGATTGACCTACGACTCATTTACTCAGGCCCTTTCTCACTGACTTCTTCCTTCTTCCCTGGTTAGCTTTTAGCAGTGGTGAAAGGAAATTGTTAGCTGACAGGGAGGATATGAAATAGATAGTTTAGAGGTTGTTTAAAGCATAAAGTAGAAAGCCGCCCTATTTAGGTTGTTGGGATTGAAGGAGGAAGGAAGGTTTCATCTACAAGCTACTTGCACTGAACTGACTTACTTACCAACTTGACTTGCCTACCGACCGATACAGGACTCAAGCTAGACGTAAGCCCTAAAGCACTCTCCCTCTCTAGTCCCACCCTGAAGCCTGATCTTTCTTCTCGTAAACCCCTCCTGCTCTGCCTCTCAATCCCATATCTACTACTTAGTCAAGCCCTTCACTACCTCTATATCTTATAAGATCTCTCTGATCTACGTCTTCTCGTCTGCATCTCTAGGGATAGAGGATTCTAACCAATTCTATCGAGCGGAACAAGAAGAAGAGCCAGATAGAAGACATTCCATTCTTTTATATCCCTCTCTTCTTAGTAGCTCCTCTTTATAGGGTTCTAATGGTCGTAGACCACCCTTCTCTTTTTTATGATCTTTGAGGGCAGCCTCTCTTTCCGTGGCAACGGCTAAGAGCTTCCTCAAGATTTTCTTTGAAATCCTTCCTTCTGAGGTCAACCAAGATGACCTGTGGAGTTTGTTGGATGGACAGCCCGGGATGGAGGCCGCTCCGGAAATTGCACCGGAAGCAGCGGGAGCAGAGGCCGCTCTATCCCCCCTTTGAGGAGAGGCGGCTGCGCCAGCGGGATGCGATCTATAATCCCCGATTTCCTAATAGTATTCTGACTATCGAGGAGATCCCTGGGGAAAAAGCTGCAGGAATTGAACGAAGCAGGTTTTTTATCCCTGCATTCCGCCAGTTGAAAAGATGAAAGAGTTTATAATCTTGTTTGGGCGCTTCCCCTAATTGGATGTTATAAGGTGAAAAACCAATAGGTGCTCGGAAGCCTGAATTCGTCATCAAGATCCCTCACTTATCTACCCGATAGGGGAGAAAAGCTTACCTGAACCCCACAAGACAAGCAGAGACCACAGCCTATCCTCTTTCCATCAAATGAAGAGGAGTTTGATCAAGATCACAGGGCACAGACCAATGGGTCAAAGCGCCCTTCTTTTCGCCCTTCCTTTAAAGGGGCTTTCTATTATCTTCCTTATGGAATGGACTCCTCTGCCGACGCCTTCGCCCTTATCAGACAGGCCGACCCTATTATATTAGCTGGACGCCCCACACTAGCCCCTTGACACCTGACCTTTTGTTGTAATTAAGATGGAAGTCCTATAATTCACTGATATGCTCCACTCAAGACCTTCTTACTATTATCTTTATAGTCAAGCAAGTCATGGCGTCCGCCCCCGACCCATATATTCTACTTTATCAGGCGTCTTGGATCATGACCCAGGCGTCTGTTCACAGGTTTGGAACCCTGCTTCTTCATTCTGGCCTGTTGATGAGGAACTAGCTTGGAAGGTGGAATCACTGCTCGGCAGAGAGGAGTTGAAGAGGTAACAGCTGTCTTAGAGGCCTAGACGGAACTGCCCCCCGTCTGACGCTTCTCCTTAGAGGGGTGGTTTACTTCCAAGCCCTACGAGGAGTGACCAAGGTCTACCCTTCTTGAACAAGAATAGATCCAGTGTAGATGAACAGCCCACGGAGCGGTAGTAGCCTTAGATTTAGCTGTAGCAGCTAGGAATTGAGCTTTCAAGCTTTGCTTTTGGTTTCATTTAGCTGTAGCAAATCTGTTATCACGCTTTTTCAAGTGATAACAGATTTGCTAGCTTGCACTTGCCTAAGCTTGATGGAATTGCGAATATCCGACACCCCTTACCCAAGCCGGACCCTCGCCTCGTATAGACCTCCAAACAAGGGAACTGGATGAATTGAAACTGACTAGCCGGAAGAAGGATAAGTAGGAGAAACATCAGCTCCGGGCAGGAAGGTAAACAATTCACTTCGACGGAAAGAAACTTGGTAGTCAAGCAGGAGAGAATCCAACTCGCTCCAAGATAGAAACTTCCACTGGCTCGTCTGGACCAACATCCAAGCACTAATAAGGAGTAGCCTTGGAGATTGTTAGAGCGTTTGGAAGGCCTCTGGGGAGCAATAGAGAGTTTGATCAACACGTAATCGTGAGGCAGGGCAAACTAGTGATTGCTAAATATGAAAGCATGCCAAATATGAAAAATTTGATTGAAGGGGAGCCCCACCTTTCAACCATCTGAGGAGCGCACACCGGCTTTCTTCCTCTGGTCGAGCTATTTCATATCCTCGCTTCATTCTGGCTTCCATTCTTGATTCGTACCTTGGTGCTGCTAAAGTAGTTAATGGACGGTCCCGAGAATCTCTTATTCGTAGGCGAGTCCGAGGAGTTTACCGCCTCGACAGAGGAGTGAAAAGCGAGGAAGAGAGAGATTTATCTCGTTAGTCCTGGCATGATTGCCGCGGGTTGTGGCCCACCCGACGGACTTCCCTGGATGTAGTTCGCGTTAAGTCTATGTCACGCGGTGGTACCAATCAATTTCGTTGGGAAGATGGCAAGGATGAAAGAAGGATATCGAGAGAGAGATAGGAAAAAGAGTACAGAAGCGAGAGCGGACTATAGCTTGAATTGGCTCGTGCACACACACATGAAACTTAAGACGGGGAGGGCTCTTCCAGCTAGAAGAAAGCAACCAACAAAGCCAGACAGCAAGAAAGAGAGTGGGGCAGTCTCATCCCATGAAAGGTAAGGAAGGACTGCAGCTTTCCCGAGTGGAAGAGGTTCAATTCAATAGTTCCGACTCTTACTTTGAAGCCCGGCCGGGTGAAGAAGCCTCAGCCCGAGCTTTTACTATGACTACGAGCTGTTGGGATCACATTCGAGGAGGTCAAGTCGGGTTGAATAGATGAGTGTCACGGCTAAGTCCGGGTCTTGTCATACCAACATCGGGAAATCCGACAGCAACTTCCTTTTGTACGCAATTCGAAGATCGACGCTCGGGTGAAGACAATGAGTGGCTTAACGCTCTAACGGCGGGGACAAAGCCATATCTTTCAATCTGACGGAAGAACTTCTTCTTGGAGCGAAATTCCCTCAAAAGGTTTCATTGAGTGCCTTACCGGAAAGCAAGGATCTAAAGGAAGGGCTCTTTAGCTTGCTCAGAAAGGGGTCTCCTTCCCCCTGAGTTCAAGATGTCCCTTTCCGCTACTACAAAATAAGACCTTTCGGACGTTGCCACCGCTCAATCCACCCCTGCAGAAAGTTGGTATTCAAGAGACGGAAACTATGTCAAGAAGGTGGAACTAGGAATAAGAACAGGGACCCACGTCGAGCCATCCTGACGGACGAGCAGCATCAATTGAATCGGCAGACACAAAGACGAAGACAGAGACGAGCTAACATGTAAAGTAGTGGAATGGAAAAGGATGGTAGCCCACCCAGGACAGCACATAGAGTAAGGTTGGCTCTATGCGAGAGAGGAAAACCGCATGGACACGGCTCCTTTTGGATAGATCGTCAAGCAATTTACCCATATAGCTATTATCGCGAGGGTGAAATACAATCCATTACATCTAGATTGAAACTTGAGAACCTCGAAAACCAAAGACATAAACTGAAAGATAGAAGCTATCTAACAATTTTAATATGAATAGGAACAGCCTTCAGAGAGAAGAGACATGGACAATGTATCCTGAACAGTATGGCAATCTCTTCCTCTTTCGATTGGCAAAGAAGCAATAATAGTAAAGCGATAAAAGAAGCAACTCCTTGAGCGGCTCTATCAAGGAGCAGAGGCAAGGGATCTTCTCCAGTGGTCATTAGTAATGCACTTTGTGGTCCTTATTGGGTGCTGGCGAAGCATAAGAGGAGATTCTTAACGTCAGGAATATCGGCCTTAGCATCTTTCTTATAAAAAATTATATTATCTTTCTCTACTTGAGAAGGTTCTTACCAGGCATACTACTCATCGATTATTTTGCCCTTTGGGATCGAAACAACCTATTAAGGGTTGTCGCCTACATAACCTACCTCCCAGACTAAGGGAAGAAGGTCTCAGATCACTGTAGTTCGAGCCCTTTTGTTAAAGCAGTTCCTGTACTTTGAATGAATTCAAGCTAGTAAAGTAGTCTGCTTGAAGGGGCCCTCCTCACCTCTCCCCTTCCCCTTATCATGGAAGCAAGCCAAAGACTAACCATGATACAAGGGCCTGCCTCTCAATACGTGAAAACGGAAGTTACACTCTTTCACTGTCTTACTTTGGCCCCTCTCTAGCCAAATCCAAAAATGGGAACAACCCCTGAGACACCGAACAAATTCCCTATAACTCACGCATATACCATGTCAGCCTCCACCTTCACTAAGCAAAATAAATTACGCGATCCTTACTGTCCATCTTTATCAGCCAACTCCCCCGTTTCAACCAAGTTTATCCATCCTTGAGTAAGAAAAGGTGCCTCAGCGGCTATGCTTCTCCAGGGCCTTTCAAACCCGACCATAGACGTCGCTCTCCCCTGGATGTTGTAATTCTTCAAGAAGATGCTTCCCCTCTCCCATTTGTAGGCACAGGCATAGACAGAAGACTTTTCAACGATTGGTTTTTCTTCCTCAAGCCCCGTTTTTCTTATCAGGCAAGTGCTGCGCTTTCAGCGCCTTTGGCAGACACTTCAAAGAGTCTCGATTTTCTTCAACAGATGTTGGTTCGGGTGCTCTTTCTTTAAAGTAAGATAGTTTTGATCGAGAAAGCACCGCACTAAAACGACTACATGGAGTTCCATCCCATAAAATGGATTGAAATGGGACCATGAAGACAGCCCGCCGCTGGACCTTGCTTAGCTCTCGCTCCGCTCGTTCCCACCTGTCTTCTTCCCACCAGACTTCTTTCACTCTAGTAGGAACCTCACAAGCCTTCTTGGCCTGTTACTCTAAAAGCTGGATCCCGCCAGCTTTAAAAAAATGGATTCCTCGAACTCAATGAATGAAGAAAAGAAAGAGTCTAAGGAATTTCTTTCTTCTAGTCATTCATTTTCTTCGCCGCAAACGAAGAGAAGAAATCCTAATAAGAGAAGAAAGAAGTCGAGTCCCTCGATCCACCCCTCTAGCCATTCCAGGTTTGGAAAGTAAGGTAGAAAATACAACAATGCCCCAAAGAGTAAGGGGACTAGAGGTTGTCTTTCCGCAACGGCCTTAGTCCTCCCAGTTTCTCACTTCCCTCCGGTGCGGTAGATACTTAAGAGAGAGGGAGGGGAAAGCGGGGATAGGGATAGCGGTCTGGTACCAGTGTTGCGCTTTCGTGATCGGGATGGTCAATCCGACACATCAATCGTACCCTACAGGTCGTACCCATAACGGACCACTTCGTCCGGGAATGAAGGAACCGTGGCTTAGGTCCAGATATGCCTGGGAATCGCTCACACAATATACATGACAGCCCCACAGCACTCTTGGTATCAAGTCATGCCCCGCCCTCTAGAACATCGTACACCCCGGAAGGATGGATCCTCGGTAAGCAAAATGGCCAATCAGAATGTTCCAGTGTGATATGATAATAGTAGCTCCTCCTAGTATGTGCTGGGCAAAGTAAAAGGAGTGGTTTGGTCGCTAAAGAAAGCTAGGTTCGTTTGACTCTCGCGATTGGTGGACAGGTAGCACCGCCCTACGTGGTAGAGTGAGTACACCGGGTAGTCTTGGTACTGGATCGCTTCTATAATACAATCCGGCATCACCTTGGATATCACACCCTTGAATCCTTGGATAGATAGGCCTCTTGAAACATCGCCTTCAATGATCTGGGTAGGGGAAGCAGGGGATACACATGAAATCTAACATTCTATCGGGAAATTCCCATGAAATCGAACACAGCTTTTACATCCCCCTACTCCTATGAAAGGCGCCCACTATGATAAAAACATGGGCTTCTCTCTCCGCTGCATGGTTTGCCTCTGTTACAAGAGCAGGGCCGAATGGAATCGATCGGGGTTTTGTTCATTGATTGACTCGTGATTCGATGAAGGGGGTTTTGCTCTATAGAAGCTTATCAAATAAAATTCACCCGTGTCAGCCCTGCCGTACGGATAGGCGGGATAGGGAGGTGGTGAACTAGAAGTCAATGCTTTCTCCTAAACCTATGAACTCGTCCCTCTATCTCTTAATGATGGTGGTCCCTAAATCGAAATTTACTAGCTTGATCTCCATCCGTTATGTCTCCCCTTCCCATCTATTCGGTTGGCGGTGGCAAGTCCAACCTTTGTAAGAATTCCAACCCGCGCTATAATCTCTTTTCCCAGAGGTTCGATTAAGACATCTTCCAATCCCCTAGTGAGGAAGTAAGGAAGAAAGAGTACCTGTTGTTAACAAAACGGAGTCTCAACTTTTATCGCACTGGTCTCAAAAACTCAATTATCGTATTTTCAGGCAGAGCACCAGTAAAAGACCACCTAGAGGCCTATGAAAGTCACGTTTTTTCTTAAGAAAGATGGCGCCTCTAAACTAAAAGGATGTCTTCAATTTAATCAGCAGCCAAGGCGAAGAGGGAGTCCTACCATCACGAGGGATTCGAGATATAAAGAGATAGCAAGCCGGAAGGACGACGGGAGATGATCGTTCGGACAGGAGATGTGGACGAGTTTTACCCTAGCTCCCAGAATAAGGTACCGGGACCTCATTGAGCACAAGATTTGAGCGGTTAATGGAGAGCACCAAACTCATGCGTTGGCTTTGGGGCGAGGATCAAGGAGGCCGGATTTACCTTTATGAACCGCAGCGTGAAGTGGTCGGGTTCACTCCTCCTATTGCCTTTACCCAGCGGCAAGACGCTTAGTTTTGTCGGAAAGGGAATGCTTCTTCCCCTCTACTGTGCGGGTGCTAAGACTAGGCGAAGAATTAAATGAATCAGTTCGCTTGACCAACCCGAGCCTCTAGTTCTTCTGATTTTGCTAACATCCTTCGATGACAGGCCGACCGAAGGAAGACGCACCGGGATCCTACTTCTATCTCATCAGAAGCAGGCGCATAGGCTATAGAATATAGAATCTCACCTTCTACTCTATCAGCTACTGTGCCTAATTTTAAGCTTTTTGGTCATAGGTTGCCAGTTTTCGGAGCTCACTTTGCAGGTCAGAACTATCGGAAGACGAAAGAGAACTTATTTAGACGAAAAGTGTGCCGGTGCCATTACCCCCAAAAACCCTACATTAGCAGTTCGGGTGGAATCAGACATAAACCAAGTCCAAGAAGACCGAGGAGGCCTTGGGGAGAAGGTAGCGCACTAATTCTATCCTCCTTTCCTGCTACTAGGGAAGCGCGTGCTACAGCTACTACTTTTGCACCTGCTCCTCCTATTATAGTTGAATAAACTCCTACGCCTGGAACTCCTCTTTATTTACCGCATTTCTTCCTTCTGCAAGAGTCATGTTCACTGCTCCTGCACCTCCAACAGGAACTTCCGCATCTCTATTCGCATCTTCCTCATATGTAGTATCTACGAAAAAAAGGCTTTTTGATCGCATCTGAAACGACAACAAAAGAAGTGCGTGCATTTCCCTATCAAAGCCCTTGAACTAGCCGCACGAAGGGCATTCTTCGGCTGAATCGTGTGGATTCACCAGGCACCCACCATAATATTGATTTGTTGAAAACAGCTCC
>CANTUT010001223.1:30000-36742 GCA_947687605.1 Reutealis trisperma
TGAAAAGGAATTTATCTTCCCTGACTGTTCACTTTCACACTGAAGCTTGAAAGCGGATTCTGTCCTGACTAATGAGATCTTGAGCTTTTTTTTACTTCCCTTTCTCCTTCAACGGCTAACTAAAAGCTATCAGGAAGGCCTTGACTCGCTTAGCCCTCCAATGAGATGACTGACACCGATAACAACAGGAACCTACGACAGACAAGAAAGACAGGAACACAGACAAAGAAATAAACCCTCAAAACTCATTCGATTGCTCGTGACGGATAGATACATATGGGGTTTAGCTATTGAAGTAAGTCTTTGTCCGAGATGCATGTGTTCAAGCTATTCTTCTATTTCACCTGAGAAAGGTGATCAACTTGCTTGTTTCCCCGTCCATGATATTTTACATTTGTGATGAAAGACCCGGCGTAGTCATAATCAGATAGTAATTCCCAACCTCCGATAGAAATGAAAGTCGTCTTGTCCAGTCCTACCTATGCCAACGCTGTTTTGGTACTTTGATCACATGTCGATGGTTTCTATTAATGTAATTCCGATCGATGCCCCAAGGGTCTTTCATTCAAGCTCCTTAGGTGCGGTAATTGAACATCAGTTATAGCATTTCTAGGAAGGGATCTGACCTGAATAAAGGAAGTTCTCTTCACCCCGCCCATTTGGTTTACTTGTTTCATTCGTATTAGGTTTCGTTTTCTATATAAGGCTTGTTATCAGGTTATTTTCATTAACAGAGAAGTTAACAGTGAGTTAATAAAAAGTTATTGTTTCCAGTAAAATATTTTCTATGTGGGTTTGTTTTCTTTTCTTGTCTTGCTTGTGCTGGGCTATTATTTGTCTTACAATTGGTATCAGAGCCAGATTATCAACGATAGATGGCGGTCAACAACAATCCGATCTCTCTTGAATATGCCTCTAGTCAATACAATATACGAGATAAGCAAGGATCATTCAATAGTAAAGATACCTACGGGCAGATGTTACATACTAATCTGCAGCTTTTACAGAATCCGCAGTATAGCCATTGAATCAGAAGAGGAAGATGTCCCCAAACAGCTTATTTATATGCGACATCTTGTTAGCTACAGTCCTTGCTTACTCATCTAATGCTTAAAAGCAGACTTGCTCATTAGGTGTAAGCCATACAAATAAAAGAACATAGATTAGACTATGGAACTGGATCACTAGTCTGATATATACACACTCGAGTCAATCCTCGAACAGGAAGGGACTTCTACTTGTAAAGGGAATAAGAGGCACTTCAACTCTACTCTAGATGGCAGGGAATTCCCAATCGATGAAATGAAAATAGCAATCCCACTACTTCTACAACTAGGGGGGTCTATTAATTACGGGTTTTCCACTGAGACTAGATGGCTTGCCTTTCCCCGAGGAGGACACAGGCTCACTCTCTGACCTACTTCAACAGAAAGTGAATCCTATTAGAGAAAACTTGCCTGCACCCTAATTATTGGTAGAGTTCTTTGAGAACTCCCTCGCTTGGCACAACAGCAAAGATAACTACAATTCCAACTGGATCCAATGAGAAGAGAATTTCTAAAACCAATCCTTAAGACTGTAATTGGCTTGCTAGTCTTTTCCCTTGCGCTTGATAACTCTTCTGACAAGGAGTCCGCAATTGGAGGGGCGAATGGAAGTACTTCAAACTGAACACTCGCTTACGAAATGGAACAGAACTCTCAGGCTTAGAGGTCTTATAAAGCGCTTATCTTATCACGCCAACTGGCACTGGTCCTATAGAGAGAAAAATTCCTGGACTTGGCAGAGACAACAATAAATTCACCCGGTGACACCCCAGGATATCTTATCGGAATCTTATCTATAGCTATACCCCAGCCGGAGAAATAAAGATATCTATTATATGGAGCCCCCTACCGTTAAAACTGCCATTGGGCGAGATGTAATAGAAGTCCCAATAAAACTGCCACTCAAACTAGATCTCTTCCTCGCTGGCATAAAAGATATCTATCTATTAGCTAAAGCCCCTAGTAGAGTAATTTCATCCCACATAATAGGATTTGGATCAAGAAAGAATTCCTCAACCCGTGATATTCCTAAACTGGAACTCTAGTCCCATTAGCTGATCTGCGACTAAGGAGCCGATATGCGCTGTAGTTACATAAATGAAGATACAGCAGATATGCGACATTCAACCGATACGCGACAGTCCTAGTACATTGTTAGTTGTGGTATAGCTGTTAGTAAGGCGTAGAGCAGTAGCGGTCTTAACTTTTCCTGTTACAGAATCGACTCTGAGCGCTGTTCATGGCACGGTTAACGGTGCTAAAGAATAGCGATTGTTGAATCAGTTTGCTCTTTCGACTGTGATTGCTCTTTTGAAGCTCTGAGGTGAGGTTTTTATTCCTTTACTTTAGGAATGAAGGCAAGATCCGACTTTCAATCGAGTGAATAGCAGGCTTGTAGTTGAATCGAGATTGGCGATTAGTACAAGATCGAAAATCTATCTCTTTCTCGCAGCTCGTGCTTTAAAGCGAACGAATAGAACTAAAGGAATAATGATTGTTGACTAGACTTATACGATATTACCTTTTTTTCCTATACGCTTTAATAGAGAGAATAGAATATCCCAGCTAGAATAGTAATAGGATATAGGAGAGACTAGGGAATGATTGGCCTTAGCGATTCTTCACTCCTTGTTCATAGCTAACCAAGAGTGAGCTTATTCAAGCGGATAAGAGAACGGCGGACAAGGCGACAACAGCAGTCACTTGTGTAGCGGCAAGAGCGGACACCCCTCAAAGACTAGCACCGTTTTCTCTTATTCCTGAAAACCTGAAAAGAGCTAATCCCGCAAGGAAGCCCGATTTCTCCGATCTTAATGAACGTCTATCTTCATTCGCTGGATGCTAGAATGGACAAACTTGTAGCATCAGGTCTCCTTTTCTATGTTCGTTATGCGGATGACATGATTCTCGGATTCAAGAGGAGAGCGGATGTTCCCCGAGTGACAAGGGTTTTCACCGGGACGATAACGAAACTGGGACTCAGGGTACGATCAGAAAAGATTTGGCACCAAGAAAGAAGGAAGTCATCTGAAATGAGAGTCCTGGGACTCATCTGCTTCATTAGTCCAAGTGCACAAATTGAAGTGCGTCCTCCTTTCAAGAAATGGGAAAATAAACTCTCATTCGAGAAAATTGAGAAGAAGAAGAAGAGAGAAGGAAAAAAACTAGCGAATACGATGAAAAAGGACCCATCAACCCTAGACTTCTTTTTAGAATTTCTAATATATATAGTAAGACCCTATCTCTATTTCTTTTTTGGGTGTTCCTGCGCACAGAAAGAAATCATCCCCTTTTTTAGAAGTATGGGACGCGACCGTAGCTTAGCATTCATTCGTAGAAATAAGCCATCGGATGGGAAGGAATATAAAACCCTGATAGCTCAATATGAAAAAAGACTCATAAAGGAAGTAGAAAAAGCTAAAAAGCTGCAAAAAAACAACTTTCAAATTGCATAAGTGATAGTGATACCATGTTTTTCCGTTTCTTCGCTTCAACATCCAAATCAGGAAGATTCCGGAATGGAACAGTCCAAGGCTCGGTTCGTTCAATTTAAGCAACGAAGTCAACTTCGAGGCAGCTCGCGCCGAGGAGATGTGGAAAGAAGGACCGACTTCTTGTGTGATTACGAGCGGGGATGCAGACTGACGAGCATGCATGACGCTCGGTCGGATCAAGAGTGAGGAGACCTTTAGGGCTCTCTCTCGTTTCCTCAAGTTCTGTTCCGCACCGCGCCTTATGCAAGGCGACCTTTGTCGCCGTGGATTGGAAGTTTATCATAATGGTCCTATTTTGTTCAATTGTTGTTTGTCTCTTTTCTTTGTTTTGTTTTGTTTTGTTTATTAACTGGATTGGGAAGGTGTTCCGCGCTTCTTTTCTTTTCTGGTGGCTAATCCTTTCTCTGCTTCCCTTCCTTCTTATTTGTGCGTGCTCTTTTCTTAATCGTGTGACTTCGTCTTTTTCTTTAAACTTCTGCATTAGAACATCCTCCTTTTAGGCGTGCGATCGCTCCTTCGCGGCGATAATCCAATCCGAATCCCACCTTACCATTACAAAAGAGACCTCATCTTGTCTCGAACTCAAGGGAATCCACGAGAGTCGATTCAGTAATGAAGAGGTTATTCGTTCTGTGATTCCTAAAGTTAAGTTCTTCATTACTGAGTTGACTCCCGAGGCGCGGCAGCGCCATTGGGGTCTCTTTTGCAAGGGTTTCCGCCCTTACTTTCGGGTAAGCGTGCGTTGAACCTCTTTCTATATATAAAGAAGAGAAGAGGAGAGTTCACGTTCGTCTCGTGTAGAAGCGAGCGCGGAAACCTGGGCTTCAAAACCTCCCCGCATTGGCCCGGCGGGATGCGCCACGGCCGGCGCCGTAGCTATTCGAATTGATACCGCGAAAGTTAAATTGGTGCAAGTAGATCTTTCACTCTTGGGCGGGCTCCAAGTGTGGCGGAGCTCTGACGTACGACCCTTAACTAAATCCCTATTGTATGTCGACGTGAAAATGGGTATAGGAGAGAGACCTTTTTTGCAGGATGATAGACAAGACGTGAAAACACCCGATCCCATTCCGACCTCGATATGTGGAATCGTCTTGCGCCATATGTACTGAGGTGTCTCGGGAGACATGGTTTTTCCTGTAATATATAGCCCTTTTTTTGATGCCAAAAAACACGGTGTTTTCTAAAGTTGTTTGATTGAAATTGAGGTTTAGGAAGGAAAATGGAATGATGACGAAAAATCCCGACTTTTCATTCAAATTTCACATTTCGATGTATCGTAGGAAAGGGAATCCTATCTATGCGAAATTTCCCAAGGAAGTCATTAAACGACAACTCTCTTATGTTATGATGATAAATATGGAAATCTAGTAAATGTGAAATTACTTATATTTTAATTTTCTTCTTTATTCTTTATTTATTAATAGGCTAATGAGTCCGCTGCACACTTTCTATATCCGTACCTAATGCCCCAGGAAATCCAATCATTCGACTGAGAGTTCCGTTCCGATCCATGTACTGTGCCTCTGAACTTGGACTCCTTACTTGACTTCAGAATGAGATGAGGGTAAAGAATTCCTAGCCATCACAGCTTCCGGCTTCCCTTCCGCACCTGGCTTAGTTCATTTCATTCAAACTAGGCTAACAGAACTAAGTGAAGTCGTTTCATTCTCTTCCCCCCTTGCGTATTGCGTACTTACTTAATAAATGAATGAAACACAGTCTAATGCCTTCCTTCCCCCTCACTCTCCTCGGTCAAGTGCTTAGATAAGTTTTTTAAGTGAATGGTAAGAAAAGGTTTGGTACTCGGCTCATCTTGGTTGAGTTGCTTAGAAAGCTCCCTCCTCTCGTCGGCCAAGCTGCTGATCCAGCTTCTCCTTCTGCAGCTTCTCCTTTCTTTCCGAACTGCCCTACTTAAAGCCAAGGAATTCACCTACGGAACATCTCCTGTGAATTTAGGCGAGTCAGAGGAAGAAACTCAACAACTCGAACTCCTCACTCATAGCTAACAACTCAAGCAACCCTCGCTCTGTTCTCAATCGGCTATCAACTACTTTTAGGCGGGATCCATTGGAATTGTAACTGTGAATGGAAGTGGGTCTGCTAGCTGTGATGCTGCTGAAGGATCCGGGACTAGATACAGGTCTCGATCTCACTCTATAAAGTAAAGGCGAGGATACTATCAAAACGCTTCTCAACCATAGCCATAGAAGCAATGGTTGGATCAAATAGTTTATATAGAGGTGGGGATTCCTGCACGGTCGAGATAAAGAGAATAGAGAACTACTCCATAAACAAGACAAGAGAGTATTCGATAGACAAGCCCCTTACTCGTTCCTACAAGCAAAGAGAAGAGATGGAGAGAGACGGGCTTCCGAGGAACGCAGTAGCTTGCTGGCCTTTTGGGTTGAGGCCCTGCTTCAATTCCAAATACAACCCTCTGTTCTCTTCTAAGTAGGAATTCTCATCGCGCTATACTCCTAGTGCAATCAGTCATGTAGTTAGTCATTGCGCTATACGGCTTCATACGAAGACTGCTTTTACACGAGCTGCTTTAAATGACTTGCCTTACGCGAACTGCCTTTATACGGCTTTGGGCTTCTACTCTTAGTGGTGCAGTTATTCATCACGTCGTAGTGAAGTCAGTTTGGAAATGCTCTAACGTTCTCCACTTCCTGAAATGGTTCCGTAGATCTAACCGGAGGAAATAACCAAAGAAAAAGCTCTACTGCTAACCGTGATTCTCGCCCGACCCTGGGCGGTGAGTGGGGTAGGCGGAACGTTGTGCGATAGTAGCCTGTCAGGCATTAAATTAATAATAAACTTTGCTTTGCCAAGAGGTCTCAATCTAAGACAAGGGCGGTAGGGAAGGTAGATAGCGAGCGAGTGAGTCAAGATGCGGGAGGACTTCACTGGCAAAGAGTGAGTTGCCGGGGTAGGGTAATGAGTTTCCAAAGAATATGAAGGGAAAGGGAAGGATCATTGAGCAAGCTTTGAAGGTCACAGGCTACACAAGCTCCAAAGCGATAGAAGCTTTTTTACGCACACTCAGACAAAGATTGAGGTGATGGTCGCCCGCCTCGTACTTCTATTATTATTAAGGGCCTTCCTCTCGCTATTCTAGAGAACACACTACTGGCTTCTTCCGTTCGCGTTCTCCAGCCTGCTTTGACCCACTTCCTTAGCTACCGAGCTCCAACC
>CANTUT010001224.1:0-2500 GCA_947687605.1 Reutealis trisperma
CATACATACATACATACATACATACATATATATATATATATATATATATATATATATATATATATATATATATATATATATATATATATATATATATATATATATATATATATATATATATATATATATATAATATATATATATATATATATATATCGTGTCACCAGCTCAAACCTGGTTCTTGACACTTGATACATTTATATATGAGTGTCTATTCTACAACTTAGTTAAATTAATTGATATAAATCATATATAGATTGGCATCCATATCCATTAATAAATATTCATTAAGAATATAGATCATGATTTTTGCTTATCTTGTCCATCAAAATGACTAGTGATATAACCTTTTTAGTTGTTTATTTTATAAAATAAGTATATAAAAAAATTAGATTTGGGTTTCCTCTTCTTTTTTAATTTGATTTTGTTTATTTTATAATGTGATGCATCTCTATTATATATATATGTGTGTGTGTGTGTATGCATATATGTGCATGTGTATATATATATATATATATATATATATATATATATATATATATATATATATATATATATATATATATATATATATATATATATATATATATATATATATATATATATATATATATATATATACATATATACATATTGTCACTTCCCACTCTAGGGATAGACTGTCCTAGGGATTGGGTAAACCTAAAGCTACCTAAACCCGTAGAACCCCGGATTATTATGTTAAACTACTGGCATCCTCAAAAAGATACAATAAACATTCTGATATTTATTAATATTCATTTAATTTACATATAGTTTATACATTGAATATTTATTGCGATTCCCTGTCTAGACTATACTGAACCGCCAAGTACCATAGAGTTTCTAATATTTTCAACCATCAAAATAAATACCAATAGTACAGGATAGGTTCCACTCAGGAGGGAGAAGCTTTGCTGGAACCACTGATCTACTCACCACTTGAAAATTTATAAACCACTAAAATGATGAGATAAAATCCTAGTGAATAATATACACATACATATACATACAAAATAGAAGGATAAAAGAGCAAAGAAAAGAAATAGTTTAAATAAGGGTATGAATGTAAAGATGACAATCATATTGGCTCTCAAATGAGAGAATTCACTTAATCACACATTTATAATAAGCAGAGGCTTCTATCTTAGTAGCATGCTTTTCCCACATATAGTTGATCAGACTATATGGCTAGGGGCTTAACCCTCCCTAGCTCGGGTTTATAATTCATTGTGCACAATGTCTGATGCAAAATTTATGCTACTCCATCAGATGAGTAGCTCTGTCATTTGATATCCAATCAAATCACAGGGTTTACTCAATAATTAAATTCAAAGAAAGGGGATTAAACAACATAAGTTCATTTAAAGAATCAAGTCATTTGAACATATCACAAGGTGCTACAAAGTCGAACAAATTAATTACAAGAAGCAAAATAGGTTTCAAAGGTTTGCCATGAACAATTAGAAATTCAATGTAAGCAATAAAGTATTCCAAAGCAAGAAAGAATCAATGAAAGGGAAGTAATTCATATTCAAAAGGATCATCAAGGAGCATTTCACAAGCAAATATCATATAAGGGTATGAGTTCATTTTGGCATAAACATATATATACATATGCATATATTACTCACCAATGAAAAATGGAACCCGAAGCTTTATCCCTTAATCCTCAACCTCCTTTTCTTGATCTTTAGAAGTTAAAGAAGCAAAATACATTGTTTTAATACTAAACATTATTGAGAATACTTAAACTAATAGTATAAAATGCATGATTTATGTTTATTTTTTTGTTTCGAGCATTTAATTTGTTTTCTTTAATTCTTTAGTTTAATTTAACTACATTTATGTTTATTGACAATTTAGGCATACATAACCTATTTATTACTTTAGGGATGATATATTATGGAATTTACATATTAGGTATTTTCTTGGCAATTTTGTAGCAAGCATTGGATTTTCTTTGGGACATTTTATGGAACACTTGGTGGACATAACTTTGGTTATATTTTGGAAGAGTTTTTGGGGCAAATTGGAAGAAGCCCAAATTGCCCTACATAAATTCACATTGCCAACAATATATTCCACAACTCATTTGAAATTTAAAGGCCAAGCAAAGGGTTCATTCCAACATGAAAAATCATGAGAAAAAATCAAACATGAACAAAGGCAATTTTGCCTTCTAGGGTTCGGCCAAACATGGCTCCATCAAGGGGGATTCTATAATTCAAATTGAGGTTATTTCCATGTTATTTGATGCTAAGCTAACACATTTAAGCAATAAAATTGGAAGAAAACAACCTTGAAGTGGAACTTTGAACATTTAGGTAGAATTAATGATTTTAAGTAACCTATGTATTTTTCTTCAAATTCAATGTTTCCAATTGTTGGAATTCATTCCTTAAGCATTCAATTTAACTATTCTTAAGTCTTTTTAGGTGAATTTAAAGTTTTAGCAACAATTTGATTTGAGGTATATTTG
>CANTUT010001224.1:7500-122500 GCA_947687605.1 Reutealis trisperma
TATTGAAAAGAAGATTTTATGAGCCCAAAACTAAAATGTTACAATTTGCTAATTATTGTATCAATGAAGGAATAACCAAAATTGAAGCATTGGAAATCAATAAAATTGATTTGAAAATGCTTATACAATTGAATTTGGTTATTTAACTATCTTGATCAATGGTGAAGATTGCATTATTGATATTACTCGTAGTCAAGAGATCTAATATGATTGTTGGGTGCTCAGTGGATTTCATTTAATTTTCATTATTTAGAGTAAAGGCAAATGTAATGGATGTATTTATCTTTTGTAGAGGTGTTCAATTAAATTAAACATATGAAAGATTTTGCAAGACTTAAGCTATTTAATAATGAAATTTTTTATTTTCACTTTCCCATTTAAAAATTGTGATTAGGGGTAAAAATAAACTAAACGGATTCAAACATGTTATTGTTAAAGATCGGATCGGTGAAATTATCCTAATGTTCGAAGCAATGCATATATTGTCTACAAATAAAAGCTAAATTTTTTTTTCTAAATTCTCTCTTTCTTATCTTTAAATGCTTATTTATATGGATTACGTTACTTAATTTTCAGTAAAACAAAAAAAAAAAAAAAAGAAGCTATTTCAAGTAATGTTATTTCCATTTGCACGCTATTATATTAATATTTTATAATATTAAGCATACAACATATTTAACTAAGCCTCTGATATGAAATATCATTCAGTTGGACTATTAATTTTAGTTTGTTACATGATTCAATCCAACATAAAAAAAAAAAAAAAAAAAAAAAAAAAAAAAAAAAAAACCTTTATTATTGTTATGCATTGAAATTTTAATGAATGACTATGGAACAAAAAATGAGGCTTTCATTTATTAAAGAAAATGGTTGAAAGGTAATTGATCTAGATCAATAGGATTCTATTAATAAATATTTTTTAGAATGGTATTGATAATTTTGATTACTAAAGTATCTAAGTTTATTATTAAAAAAATGTTTTTAAGTCAACAAATTAAAAAAAAATAATTTAATGTTCAAATGAGAGAGGAACAAAATATTAAAAAATTACCGGATATGAAAATTTTTGAGTCTTTAATATGAAAATTAGCGCTATTGATGTAAAAAATTTTGCCTCCAAATTCTTTACATCAAAAAATTACCAGCACTAGATCGGCATGGACATAGATTCGGAAAATTCTGTTGACAATGAAGAGGTCGACAGACAAACAACAGGAGTGAAATTTTGAGATTAGCAGGGTGAGGAAATTACAAATACTGACACTGCTGAGATGAATATGGAATCAACAGAAATAAAGAATGAAGTGGTGGTTGAGGATATACCTACTCAACCAACTTTCAAGGATAAACTAGTAGGGGATAATAATACTGAATTTCAATATGAGTCGATTGCTTTTGATTTTCAACCGGATGATATTGAGGTTATTGGAAGTGAAACTGAACCCATTATCACAACTGTTGGGATATCAACCCAAGTCCCACATCGAAAAAATAAGGAAGAATGACCTTGAATATAAGTGTCCACCCAACTCCATTAGTATGAGGCCTTTTGGGAGGAGCCCAAAAACAAATCCGTGCGGGCTTAGCCCAAAGCGGACAATATCATACTAATGTGGAGTTTTCGGTGGTGTTCACGGTCCCAACAAGTGATATCAGAGCCCAGATTCGGAAATAGAGCGGGTGGTGGACTGCGTTGTGTGTGGGAAGCCCTCTTGGTGTAACCTCGCGATTGGAGATCTGTGTTCGGTGACTTGTGTCGAAAGTCTTCCTGATATAGTGGTGGTCAGGCGGCGTGTCCCATGGAATGGATTATCGCTGGGGAGGAGGGCCATGAGCAGCTGTGTGGTCCTTGGTTTGAGGGGAGGATTGTTGGGATATCAACCCAAGTCCCACATCGGAAAAATAAGGAAGAATGACCTTGAATATAAGTGTCCACCCAACTTTATTAGTATGAGGCCTTTTGGGAGGAGCCCAAAAACAAATCCGTGCGGGCTTAGCCCAAAGCGGACAATATCATACTAATGTGGAGTTTTCGGTGGTGTTCGCGGTCCCAACAACAACCTCTTCTCATCTCCAAGAACACATCAAAAAACCATGGCAATGGTCAGTGCTGATAAAGCTTTATAGGATTTCGAAGATGCAATGTTAAAAGGGCCTTGGAGGATTTCGAAGATGCAATGTTAAAAGGGCCTTGGACTATATTGGGTCATCCCTTAGCAGTTCAAAAATGGAGTCCCAATTTTCGAACTTGCAAGGCACAACTATCCTCAGTTGTTGCATGGGTCAGATTTCCAGACATGCTTGTTCATTATTATCATTCTAATGTGCTCTGGGCAATTAGAAATGCTATTGGCAAAATAGTCAAAATTGATTACAATATGGAGTCTCATAGTAAAGGAAGGTTTGCTCGGATAATGGTGGAAATTGATTTGTCAAAACCTCTCATTCTGATGTTTTCTTTAGATCGGGAGACTCAAAAGGTTATGTGTGAAGATATTCCACAAATTTGCTTTGGATGTGGTCGGGTAGGTCATAGTCTTTTGTTTTGCCCAAGTAAACAAAAAGAGAACAATAACACTCGAGGGGCTTCTGATCATAATTAACAAACGGAAAACCATCCTTCAACTAGCCAACCATTATCAGAAGAGAAGGACAAGGAAAAATATGGTGAATGGATGATTGTGCCGCAACAAGGAAGATGAGCTAACAAGGAAAGTCTGAATAATCAGGCAAATCAAAATACTAAAAATGTTATTTTCAGATCTCGCTTTCAATCTCTGGAAAATTTAGATATGGAAGATGATGATTTGGGGGAAATTACGCATGATAAAATGGGAAATTCCATGTCTGAACTATGGACAGGGAAATGAAAGAAATGTTACAAGCTTTAAATATAAGAAAATTAATGGTCAAGCAAAGGTTGTGGATCAAGCTTCTACAACATTGGGTCAGGATACTAATCTGGGTCAAAAATCCACCCACAAAGGAAGAATCTAAGTTGCTATAAGATGCGATGCAAGCTCGCCATTCTATTTTTAATGTAGCCTCTTCAAGTATGAACCAATTTGAAGGACAAACCAACTTAAGCAATCCCTTCATAGGATTTGATTTAAGCAAACCCATGAATATCTCCTTTGGCCAGAACTCGAATTCAACAACTAATCAATAAGTTGTTATCTTTAACTCAAAAAACCCACCTCACCCAGGCCAAAAAGGGGACATGTAACTCTTCCTCAAAAGAAATCTAAAAGCTCTGAGAGGGAGGGTGAAAAAATAAGAAAAGTCACCAATATTGCCATTGAAGAATGTGCTCTCTCGGAAGTAGAAAATGAAGCCATCAATGGTGGCCTAGTTGAAACTTTTGATTCATTAGTGCACTAGTTTAATCAAGCTTCATGCTCAGATGGGATGGTTTAGCTGTTTCTTTCCTCCATATTTTATATCCATGTCAATTATATCATGGAACTGTCAAGGAGAAGGCAGTGACTTGTTCAGAGTTGTATTCAAAGAGTTATGTAGAAGAAATAATATGGATATTTGCATTATTTTAGAGCCCAGAATTAGCAGAGATCGTGCCAATGATGTTATCAAGAAGATCGGTTATTTAGGCTGGTTCAAAGAAGATGCTCAAGGTTTTTTGGGAGGTATTTGGAAAAAAGAATTTACTAATGTGTGTATTCTTGTTTCAGGTGAGCGGTATATCCATTTCAGGTGGAGCAGAGGTTCAAATCTTGGCCTTTGTACTGCAGTTTATGGGAGTCCAAATGAAAGCTTATGCAAGCACTTATGAACTGATCTTGAAAATATAAAAAATTCAGTTGGAGAACCTTGGATCATTCTTGGTGATTTCAAAGTATACCTTTCAGTTGATGAGAAATTGGGTAGCGCTAAAGTAAATATTAGAAAGTGCAGAGAAATGCAAAATTTCATGGAGGCTTGTCATTTAATTGACCTAGGATTTGTTGAACCAAGGTTCACATGGGAAAGGGGTCTTCTACATGAAAGGCTTAATAGAGCCATATGCAACAATGATTGGAGATTAACCTTCCCTGAAGCTTGTGTCAATCATCTTCTGAAACTAAAATCAGATCATAGACCTATTTTAGTCATGACTCAAAGCATTACTCCTCCTCCGGTTAATAGGAGGCCTTTCAGATTTCAAGCTGCTTGGTTAACACATGAAGATTTCGGTGGCTCCATAACTAAAGAGTGGAATGGCAAGATTAGTATTATTGGTGCTCTTGAGGTTTAAAAACTTGGAATAAACAAGTTTTTGTTAACAATTTATACAAAAAAAAGAAAGATCTTTAATAGATTGGCTGGAATTGAAAGAGCTTTGGATAAAAATCTTCTCCTTTTCTTATTGAGTTGCGAAGGGAATTAAGCACCAAACTGGAACATGTTCTTCTTCAAGAAGAAATTCTTTAGTACCAAAAATCAAGGGCTAGATGGGTTCAAATGGGAGACAAAAATACTTCCTACTTCCATACCACTACTATTATTCGTAGGAAGAAAAATAGAATTGAGGCTCTTCGAAATGAAGAAGGGAATTGGGTTGATAATCAAGATGATTTAAAAAACATGGCTTTGCAATTTTATTCAACATTATACAGGGAAGATAATCTAAACCCGCTTACAGTTTCGGTTTAAGCTAACTTCCCTGCTTTACCTGCTGACATGGTGCATGATTTGACAAAAAATATTATTGCTACAGAGATTAAAAAAGCCATTTTAAATGTGGATCCTTATAAGGCCCTGGGACCTGAAGGGTTTCAGCCTATTTTCTTCCAATCCCAATGGGATACAATGGGTAAGTCTTTAATTCATATGGTTCAGAATTTTTATGCTAATGGTTTGCTTCTTGAAGTTATAAACGAGACTCTTTTGGCACTAATTCCAAAAGTGGATCATCCAGAGAGTTTCATGCAAATGAGACCCATAAGTTTATGCAATGTTGCATACAAAATAATAACCAAAGTCTTCACTAATTAGCTTAAATCTATCATGCCTTGTCTTGTCTCTGAAACTCATTCAAATTTTGTGCTAGGTGGATAGATAACAAATAACATTATCATAGCTTAAGAAGTGGTGCAGTCAATGAATTTGAAAACAGGGAGAAAGGGCTGGATGGCTATAAAAATTAACCCTAAGAAAGCTTATGATAGAATTCGGTGGTCTTTCATCCATCAAACTTTAGAAGTAGCTCATATTCCTAATCTTCTTATAGATGGTATCATGACTTGTGTAATAACCCTCAATGAAAGTCTTATGGAATGGGAAGATGACTGATACATTTTTCCTTTGAGGGGTATTTGATAAGGAGATTCCTTGTCACCTTATCTGTTTATTTTATGTATGGAAAGGCTTAGCCATATTATTAATAAAGCAGTTGGTGATGGTAGATGGAAACCTATCAAACTAAGTAAAAATGGCCCTCCTTTATCTCATTTATTCTTCGCTGATGATCTTTTTGTTTTTGCAAAAGCTAATATGGAACAAGTGGATGTGATTAGCCAATGCCTCTCAATTTTTTGTGACATATCAGGGCAATGTGTGAATTACAAGAAGACGTCCATCTTTTTCTCCAAAATTTGCCATCAAATCTTGCAACTGATATTAGTAAAGCTTTTAAATTCTCTAAAACCACTAACTTGGGTCGATACCTTAGAGTTCCAATTGTGCATGGTAGAATGATGAAAAATACCAATGCAAGCATAATTGATAAAGTTTGAAAAAGATTAAATGGTTGGAAAGCTAACCAACTTTCTTTTGTAGGGAGAACCACTCTTGCACAATCAATTCTTCAATCTCTTCCCATTTACTGTACGCAGACCATTAAATTTCATGAGGCCACTTGCAAAAAAATTGATAAATTAGTCTGTCAATTTATTTGGGGCTTTACGGCGGACAAGTCTAAAATGCATCTTATTAACTGGGAACAAGTATGTCAGCCGAAATCTAGTAGAGGTTTGGGTTTGAGGAAAACTAGCTGGAATAATAAAGCTCTTCTATGAAGTTGGGTTGGAACATGGTAGTTAAATCTGATGCTCTTTGGGTTAAGGTTCTGAAAGATAAGTATGGCAAAGGAGACTTTGCTAAAGCTATGAATTCTAGTGGTAATCAATTATCATCAACTTGGCGAGGCATTAAGTCTGTCTGGAATGATGTTCTCAACGGCCTCTCTTGGTTAGTGGGCAATGGTAAAGTAATCCAAATTTGGACTGATAATTGGTTAAAAGGAATTGGTCTATTGGAGAATTTAGTGTGCGGTGAAATTCCAACGGATAGCTATAATAGAAGCCTCTCTTCCTACTTATCGAATTTAGGAGAGTGGAATTGGAATGAATTTAATTTCCTTATTCCTAAATATGTTTGTTCTACGATTGCAGCCATAAAACCTGTTGCAAAAGATGACTTTGTTGATATGCCAATATGAAATTTCTCTAGAAACGGAAGGTTTTCAATCAAATTAGCTATACAGCTCATTCACGTCGATGAATATAATGAAAATAATCCACAGTGGTCTAAAGTTTGGAAATGGAAAGGTCCACATTGAGTTAAGACTTTCTTATAGACAGTAATGCATAACCGGCTCCCTATGAATTCTCTTTGCTTCAAACACAAGGTGGTTCATTCAGCAGCTTGTCCGCGTTGCGAAGGAGAAAAGGAATCAGTAGTCCACACTTTGAGAGATTGTGCTTTTGCTAAAGGTATTTGGAATCAGCTTATTGATAGAGATAGACAAATTGATTTCTTTTCTAAAGATCTTCTGAGCTGGGTTATCTCTAACATCTCAATTAATGAGAATGAATTTTATAGATGAGTTAGTTGGCGTCTCCTTTTTGGCATCACTTCGTGGATGATTTGGAAGTGGAGAAATCAGTCAATCTTTGGTAATGAAGAAATTCTGTTTGCAAGTTTAATGGATTAAGTTATCCATAATGCAAAAAATATCCAAATTAGTCTTAATACTCATCTTCCAAAAATATTAAGACCTCGGCAGGATAAAACTTTGTGGACTCCCCCACCTCAAGGCTAGGTGAAGCTTAATACTAATGGAGCTTGCACTATTAAAACTAGAAATAATACTGCTAGCACTGGAGGTATTCTAAAAGACCACATGGGTAGTTGGATCATAGGTTTTATGCATAATATTGTGAGTGGTGATCCTGAAACAGCTAAATTATGGGGCATTCATACAGGTCTTTCTATGGCTTAAGAGATAAAGTTTAAGAAAATCAAGTTAGAAGTGGATTCTCATAATGCTATGGAGCTTATTCTCAATAATGAAATAGCAACTACAGCTCACTGTTTTGTGCTCTCTAGAATAAAAAAAACATGCTTCAACGTGACTAGTCTGTAAAGACAAATGACAAAAATATGCTATTTAAAAAACTTATTTACCCATATATGCTAGTTTCAAAAATATTTACCCATATATGCCACTTTTGGAATGGGACCATAAAACCAGAGGTCAAACTTCCGGTTTTATGGCCAAAAAGCTGCAGGAATATCTGTGCAGAAAACCGGATGTTTGACATCCGGTTTTTTTGCACACGTGGCAACAAAACCGGATATTAAACATCCGGTTTCTAAATTCTACCGGATTAAGTAATTTTTTTTATATTTATTATATGTTTTTTAAGTAAATATAGTAAGTAATTTTTTGTAAATTTATTATAAATTTTTTAAAAGTATATTTATTATGAGTTTATCATTTATAATGAATTATTTTTATGGTAAGTAATTTTTTTAATAAATTTTATAAATTTTTTAAAGCAAATATTTATTATAAGTTTATTTCTTATAATAAAAAGTGGTCATTTATAAATTTAATTCATAAATTTTTTATCAATAATATTTTGTTAATTAATAATTATTTGAAATTACAAATATGTGAACTAAATATTTAGGTGAAATAAATTTATTTTATAAATAATAATATATGTATATCATTTAGAATGAATTTTTATTTTTAATAGATTTGATGATTTTTGTGATATAAAATTTGTTATTATGAAATAACAATTATTAAGAAATAAGTGAAATAATAATTTAATTAGTTTTATATTTATTTAAATCACATTAGTGTATAATTTTTTTAAAATTTTTGTTTGGATTTCAGAAAAAATAAACAAATAAATTACATTAGTGTATAATATTTATGGTAAGGAAACAAATACAATTTTTCAATAATAAATTTTAAGGAATATTTATATAATTAATATATTATTAACTAAACAAATATATTATGTTTTTGAAGAAAATATTAATGGTAAGTAAATTTTTTTTAATATTTATTATAAGTTTTTTGAAGCAAATATTTATTATAAGTTTCTCATTTATAATGAATTATTATTTTGAATAGATTTGATGATTTTTGTCATATAAAATTTGTTATTATGAAATAACAATTATTAAGAAATAAGTGAAATAATAATTTAATTAGTTTTATATTTATTTAAATCACATTAGTGTATAATTTTTTTTAAATTTTTGTTTGGATTTTGGAAAAAATAAACAAATAAATTACATTAGTGTATAATATTTATGGTAAGGAAACAAATACAATTTTTCAATAATAAATTTTAAGGAATATTTATATAATTAATATATTATTAACTAAACAAATATATTATGTTTTTCAAGAAAATATTTATGGTAAGTAAATTTTTTTTAATATTTATTATAAGTTTTTTGAAGCAAATATTTATTATAAGTTTATCATTTATAATGAATTATTATCTTGAATAGATTTGATGATTTTTGTCATATAAAATTTGTTATTATGAAATAACAATTATTAAGAAATAAGTGAAATAATAATTTAATTAGTTTTATATTTATTTAAATCACATTAGTGTATAATTTTTTTAAAATTTTTGTTTGGATTTCGGAAAAAATAAACAAATAAATTACATTAGTGTATAATATTTATGGTAAGGAAACAAATACAATTTTTCAATAATAAATTTTAAGGAATATTTATATAATTAATATATTATTAACTAAACAAATATATTATGTTTTTCAAGAAAATATTTATGGTAAGTAAATTTTTTTTTAATATTTATTATAAGTTTTTTGATATTTATATTATAAGTAAAGTTTTTTTAATATTTATTAAAAGTTTTTCAATAATAATAAATTTTAAGAAATATTTATATAATTAATATATTATTTCTTAAATTAAGATAATAAATAATGTTTAATTATATTAATTGTTAAAAAAAATAATAATAACTAATGGTCACGACCTCTATGTCTCCCTTGAACATGACATCGGTCTCCTCCAGTCCCACAAGATGGAGGCCGACGGTTACGTGGTGGAGCACGTCTTGGCTGAACTACAGTAGGTTGCACTTCTCGAGGCTCTTCTTCTGTAGTAGCAGCATCCTGCCCTTGTACATCAATCTGATATGGAATAGGAGAATGCGTAAAAGTAGGTCCCGATGTAGGAAACTGCAAAAAAAGCCGGTGCAATCATATCAGTTGGAGTGAAGAACCCGCCAGAATAATCTGTTTGCTGTGTAGGAGTTCCACCCCACTGTGCTCCTGTCCAAGGAGTGAATGCCGAAGATGGTGCTGGTACATATGGATTTGGTGGAAACAGTTCAGTTGCAAAAGGGTCATACGGAGGCTGCATATGTGAACTGAACTGTGAGAATTGAGTGGAGAACTGTCCGTACAAATCATCCGTAGCAGTAGGTGGCTGAGCCCCCGATGAACTACCAAACTCAAATCTAGTTGATGTGCTGGGCTCGAACCTATCACCATCAACTGTGGCATCCTGTTGACCAGATTGGTGAAATTCTACTGGTCGCAATGCATCAGAGAAATCAGATGTACTCGTTGAGTGCCTTTGGGTTGCACTCCGACTAGAACGCCGTCGAGCTCGTCGTCCACTGGGACCTACATCAGGCTGATGATGTTCTGGAACTTCCTCTGGCTCTGGAGGTTGGCCCGTGACAATACGTTCCTCCTCAGCCAATGCATCAAACAAGGTTTGATTGATTTCATGAATTGTCTGAACATAATTTGTTATACGGATTCTCTCCACAGCATCTTTCTGCAAGTAATACAGTATTAATTAGATACAACATGGAAAAATTGAAATAATGTGAGTTTTATATTACTGAAACAACATGGAAAAATTGAAATAATGTGAGTTTTATATTACTGAAACAACAACTAACCATTGTGGCAAACAAACCACCATTGTGAGATAAATATCTGATGGTGACTCTTCTATACCATTCCATATACTGAGAATGGTACTGTGGACGTGTCTCTCGTGGCACATCTACACGGATTTGCTGACGTCTATCATTCCATATTGCAATCCATTGCTGATGGTGCACACGCCAGTCACCAACTCCAGAACGTAAGTCAATGTTCTGAAGCCCTCTAGGTTGATGAGGCTGTCTCAGAATACGTTGCCTCTGTCCAAACTGTCTGAAAACTCTATCGGGCTGGTGCCACTGGACAATGTGGAAGCATACAAGTGGGACAACTGCTTGCCATATATCTTGCCCATTATGGCAATAATCAGGGAGTGCTTCCATTATCTCGTGATCATAGGGCTGCCATACCATCTACATTATAAAAATTTTAATATTCATTAGAATAATACATGATAAAAAATAACATATCAATAATTGTGTCATTTGTGTAATCCTAATTACATACCTGCTGATCATGCATGACATCAAATTTATACCGAATAGCTAGCAAGACGTGGGTAACGACCTCAGCAACTCGTCTGGAGGTGCTCCATCTGTATGTAAAATAAATGTAGTTAACCATGAATATTAAATAAATTAATATTATATAAATATTATAATTCATACTCACCGTTGCCCCAGAGGGGCGTCAGCAGCTGGCGTCCTCTGATGTAGGGTGGGAGAAATTATGGAAAGTCTATCCCACGCCCAAATTTGTAATAGGAATACTGGTCCTGCAATTTCAGTTGCGTCTCGATGAGCTGCCGAACATAGCTCACTATACAAATATGCAAGACATGCAGCTCCCCAACTGTATTGACCAGTACGGGTGAAGTCCTCTAAGAGAGGCAACCACATCAAATGGACTCGACTGTCATCATCAGTAGTGAATAAAACTCCACCAATAAGACGGAGTATATATGCACGCACATACGCATCCATCTGAAACTCAGTCGGGTCATCTGGAAGAGTGCTAAATCTTGTATTTAGCCAAGTAAATGACACTTTGTTGCCTCTGATTTGTGAGCCCTCTGGGACCTGACCAAGAAGTCTCATGCAAAGGTCACGTCCATTAATATGTGTAGTACCCGTCACTGCATGACCATCGATAGGTAGACCTGTTTGTATGCATACGTCCTGTAAGGTGATGGTCATCTCTCCATAAGGAAAATGGAACGTATGTGTCTCTGGTCTCCATCTCTCTACAAGCGCAGTAATGAGATGGTAGTCTAATTGGAAAAAGTCCAGTCTAGAGACACCATAAAATCCAGTGCGGCGTAATCGGGGAAGTACGCGGTCATCAATCACAAAATCACGTAATACTGACGCATTACGCCTACATCTCAATGGCATACTGGCTCCCTCGTCCTCCCATACGTCTCTCGATCGATGATCATCCTGCATGTCCAACAATATAGGATCGTATGGTCCAGGATATATATGATCTGCAGCATGTCCACCCTCCATACCTGAATAGACACAAATAATCAAATTTATCACATATGAAATAAGGATAGTGCATTATGAAAGCATGTAAAATGTAAAAATTTATCACAAATTCATAATCAAATTAAATTATACTATCACCTGAAATTTATTTCATATTTTATATTTTAATATTTGAAATAAAAAAAATATTCAATTGAATTTTATAAATTCAAGTATGTAACATTGAGCATAATTAAATCAAATTTTTATTAGTATAATATAGTATAGTTTATAAATTTAATTAGTATAATCAGGGTTTACTTTAACCAATTAGAGGTTTTAGAAGAATTTTTTTGTTAGGCCTTTTAATATTAAACAATATCAATTTTTATATCAACATCAAATAACTCAAAATGAAATCATTTTTAATAGTATCTTAAATTTCAATAATTATCAACAAGACACAATAAAAAAATATTATAAAAAGATATTTATTTATTTTTACAAGAACATTAGCTATTTAATAACTAATTTCTCACTTAAATATATATCTTTTTTACTAGTTGTGATAAATTTATCAAGAGCTCATTTTTTAGATTAGACTAATTTTTATATTCTCCTCTTTTTTTTTTTCAGTTTTTAATATCATGATGCATATTTTCTAGTTGACATATTTTTCAACTCTAAATAACAAAGAAATAAACAAGTACATTTTTTTCTAGATTATGTGATATTGTCACCTGAAATAGATTATATGACATATTATTAAATAATAATGTATAATTATATATCACTTGTATATAAGGCATTAAAGTTAAAATGAGTTTATAAATATAATAATACATTTTATTACAATAACTAGTCTGAAATCACACAATAAGCATTTTATTGATTTTTCCTATTATTTGCAGCGGGACATGTCTTAATGTTATGGCCAGGTTGACCACAAAATCTACATGAATAACCAGATTTTTCATTAATTTGCCAATCCATCTCTCCTTTTATCCTCGTTGACTTTGGCCTACCACTACCGCGTAACCATTGTGGATTAGGTTTAACACACAAGTTTTGACAAGCAGGCCAATAAGCTGGATGACCTAAGGGATGAAAGTTGGATTCCCAGCATCTTAAGGAACATTCCAACTTGTAAAATGGGGAAATGAATTGGTTGAAGTCCATGCCATTCTTCAAACAACATGCAATAGCATGCGAGCAAGGAATCTTATATTGCTGAAATTTACCGCATGTGCATTCAAGTTTTGCCAATTCCACCACTTGAGCATTGCCTCATTTAATCTTTCCTCTCCGATTCTGGCGACCTGTGGTCACTTCACATAGACCTGTTCGTCTATTGAATTGTTGTACTGTATGACCACTTGCCCGTCGGGTCCATCTAGCCAATTTCTCCCTACAAAAAAGGGTGTATGTATGACCTTCTTGTATTTCCTTCTTGTACTCTTGGCTCCAGTGATCAAATGCATTAACAAGTTTATTAAAAATCTTGTTAACCATGGCGATTATCAGCAATCCTCGTACATCTTTCAAAAAACTATTAACGGATTCAGCAATATTGGACGTCATGCTGCCATATCTAAAGCCGCCATCGTGAGAAAGGGTCCACTGCTCTTTTGGGATTTTCAATAACCACTTTGATGATTCCTTATCCAATCTTGTAATCTCCTTTCGGATTATGGCGAATTTCCTCTTTTGTATCTCGTAAGCTTATGAAAAAAAATTATTTTAATAAATATAATTGACATACAATTTAAAAATATTTAATGAATGAGAGAATGTGACATACCAGCAGCTTGTATCATTTTTTTCATTCTAGGATTTTTGAAAGTTGTGTTGTAGTTACTGACCACATGGCGTATGCAATAACGATGTGGACACATTTTCCACAAATCATTTTTCATTGCATTGATTATCCCTTTATGGCGATCAGATATCACACACAACTCTCTGCTATCGGTGACATAAGCCCCAATACACGTCATGAACCAATTCCAGTTGTAGTTATTCTCTGATTGAACAATAGCAAATGCTACAGGAAGAATATGGTTATTTCCGTCTAATACCAATGCACATAACAAGACAGCTTTGTACTTTCCATAGAGAAAAGTACCATCAACTATAAGAGCAGGCCTACAATGTTTCATTCCTTCGACACATGGTTTAAAGCACCAAAATATGCGTTCAAATATGCCACTTGATGGTTCAACATGAAGAACATATTTTGAACCAGGATTGGATGCTTGTGCCTGCTCCATCCACCGCTGAAGATGAGTAAAGGACTCATCCCAATCTCCAAATAATTTTTCAATTACAAGCTGCTTGCCTAACCATGTCTTCCTATAGCTTGGTTCATGACCTAATAGATCTTGTAAATGCACCTGTAAAACTTTGATCTTTATTGATGGCTACTCTTTAACTAGGATCTCCACACGATTAGCAATTAGCTCTGCAGTTAAATGTTTGTGATCTTGTGTCACACTTGGGTTGAGACAGGTATGTGGTGCATCATATTGTGTTATCTTCCACTGACTGTCATCCCGCAACTGCCTAGCACGCACTCGCCAATTGCAACCACTTGATTTTTTCTTGCAACACCAAACAAAAGTATCAATCCTCGATTCTTTTACACTAAACTCATAATTATTTTGGATTGCATGCTGTTGGATTGCAAGCCTACATTCATCTCTGCTGCTAAATAGCATTCCCTTGTATAAGCCATCTTCAGTATCTACCAGATTTTCATTTGTATCTACTTGCACTCGCATTGCTGCGAAATCTACACTCTCATTGGGATTGTACTGAAAACATGCAGATGGTACATTCATTAGTGCATGATCACTTACACTGGGTGTCTCCCCCTCACAACCATAGTGATCAGAGTCAGAATCGGCTGAATCATCTAACATATTTTCATCGCTTTCATCAGACCCCGATGGTGCATCTTCACTGTCATCTTCGTCAACAGCATCTCCTTCCTCAGAATCATATTGAACAATAGCCCTTACATCCTCAGCAGACTCACACATATCTTCATTTTGTTCATCCCCATCCCTATCAGGGGAACCATCCACATTTTCCTCATTCACGTCATCAGTTGATTGCCTTGCAGCAATCTCAACATACACCTCAAAAAAATTGAAATACCCTTTCAAATACTCTATTTGTTCGAACATTCGTTCTACACCATTGTCATCACATATGTTCACTGCTTGGAACATAAACCCATATGGTCCTCTGACAGGATTTCTAAATAGTATTGAAGACACAAAGCAATTTTCTATGTCAATTGCTATGGCAATGTAAATTACCCGAAGCAACTCAACCATTTTTGTAATAGGAGGAACTTGGAGTACATTGGATTGCCCATTTCTATAATCAACCCCATAGTTCATATTTTGTATCACTTCGCCAGACCAATAAAAGCAAATTGACGTCAGTCCAGCCATAACTATACACATTATATATAATTTAATTGAAAAATATTAATCAATATTATTAGTTATAATAATACATTATAATAAAATTAATAAAATTTATTTAAATAACACATTCATTCATAAAGTGACTGTGTATCAGTTCATCTATTAGGATTTACAATTTGTAATTTAGAGATTAGATTTTAGCAACAAAGTTTTGATAATTTTCTTATTATATTTTTTTCATTATAATAATTATTTTATATCCACACCATCTAGCCAATTTTCATTTTATTATATTTTTTCAATATATTTTTTAACGAATTTTTAAAATTAATTCTATCTATTTTAACAAACTATATATTATTTCCATAACCAAAATTTTCATTTTATTATATAAATTTCTTCAATATTTTTTTTTAGTTTCCTAACAATGTAAAAATTAGTTAAATAAATTTTTAAAATTAATTCTATCAAAATACACAAAATAGATATTATTGCCATAACCGAAATTTTATTTTATTTTATTGTTCCAATATTTTATTTTATTTGCCAACAATGTAAAAATTAGGTAAACAAATTTTTAAAATTAATTCTATCTATTTTAACAAACTATATATTATTTCCATAACCAAATTTTTCATTTTATTATATTTTTTCAATATTTTTTTTAATTAATTCTAGGTAAAAAATTTTTTAAAATTAATTCTATCTATTTTAACAAACTATATATTATTTCCATAACCAAAATTTTCATTTTATTATATTTTTTCAATATTTTTTTTAACAAATTTTTAAAATTAATTCTATCTATTTTAACAAACTATATATTATTTCCATAACCAAATTTTTCATTTTATTATATAAATTTCTTCAATATTTTTTTTTAGTTTCCTAACAATGTAAAAATTAGTTAAACAAATTTTGAAAATTAATTCTATCAAAATACACAAAATAGATATTATTGCCATAACCAAAATTTTATTTTATTTTATTGTTCCAATATTTTATTTTATTTGCCAACAATGTAAAAATTAGGTAAACAAATTTTTAAAATTAATTCTATCTATTTTAACAAACTATATATTATTTCCATAACCAAAATTTTCATTTTATTATATTTTTTCAATTTTTTTTTAACAAATTTTTAAAATTAATTCTATCTATTTTAACAAACTATATATTATTTCCATAACCAAATTTTTCATTTTATTATATAAATTTCTTCAATATTTTTTTTTAGTTTCCTAACAATGTAAAAATTAGTTAAACAAATTTTGAAAATTAATTCTATCAAAATACACAAAATAGATATTATTGCCATAACCAAAATTTTATTTTATTTTATTGTTCCAATATTTTATTTTATTTGCCAACAATGTAAAAATTAGGTAAACAAATTTTTAAAATTAATTCTATCTATTTTAACAAACTATATATTATTTCCATAACCAAAATTTTCATTTTATTATATTTTTTCAATATTTTTTTTAACAAATTTTTAAAATTAATTCTATCTATTTTAACAAACTATATATTATTTCCATAACCAAATTTTTCATTTTATTATATTTTTTCAATATATTTTTAATTTCCTAACAATGTAAAAATTAGTTAAACAAATTTTGAAAATTAATTCTATCAAAATACACAAAATAGATATTATTGCCATAACCAAAATTTTATTTTATTTTATTGTTCCAATATTTTATTTTATTTGCCAACAATGTAAAAATTAGGTAAACAAATTTTAAAATTAATTCTATCTATTTTAACAAACTATATATTATTTCCATAACCAAAATTTTCATTTTATTATATTTTTTCAATATTTTTTTTAACAAATTTTTAAAATTAATTCTATCTATTTTAACAAACTATATATTATTTCCATAACCAAATTTTTCATTTTATTATATTTTTTAATATATTTTTAATTTCCTAACAATGTAAAAATTAGTTAAACAAATTTTGAAAATTAATTCTATCAAAATACACAAAATAGATATTATTGCCATAACCAAAATTTTATTTTATTTTATTGTTCCAATATTTTATTTTATTTGCCAACAATGTAAAAATTAGGTAAACAAATTTTTAAAATTAATTCTATCTATTTTAACAAACTATATATTATTTCCATAACCAAAATTTTCATTTTATTATATTTTTTCAATATTTTTTTAACAAATTTTTAAAATTAATTCTATCTATTTTAACAAACTATATATTATTTCCATAACCAAATTTTTCATTTTATTATATAAATTTCTTCAATATTTTTTTTTAGTTTCCTAACAATGTAAAAATTAGTTAAACAAATTTTGAAAATTAATTCTATCAAAATACACAAAATAGATATTATTGCCATAACCAAAATTTTATTTTATTTTATTGTTCCAATATTTTATTTTATTTGCCAACAATGTAAAAATTAGGTAAACAAATTTTTTTAATTAATTCTAGGTAAACAAATTTTTAAAATTAATTCTATCTATTTTAACAAACTATATATTATTTCCATAACCAAAATTTTCATTTTATTATATTTTTTCAATATTTTTTTTAATTAATTCTAGGTAAACAAATTTTTAAAATTAATTCTATCTATTTTAACAAACTATATATTATTTCCATAACCGAATTTTTCATTTTATTATATAAATTTCTTCAATATTTTTTTTAACAAATTTTTAAAATTAATTCTATCTACTTTAACAAACTATATATTATTTCCATAACCAAATTTTTCATTTTATTATATTTTTTCAATATATTTTTAATTTCCTAACAATGTAAAAATTAGTTAAACAAATTTTTAAAATTAATTCTATCAAAATACACAAAATAGATATTATTAGTATAACCAAAATTTTATTTTAGTATATATTTTTTCTAACAACATAAAAATTACTTAAACTAAATATTATTAATTTAACCAAAATTTTATTTTATTATATTATTCCAATTTTTTTCCAAACATTATAAAAATTAGTTAAACAAATTTTTAAAATTAATTCTATCAAATTACATATTCAAACACAAACTAAATATTATCAAACTTAATATATCCACAAACATAATAATGTACAACTATTATTAATAACAAAATCATTAAATATACTATCTCAAATTTTACAAAACAAACAAATTAAATAACTATAAAAAATTAAATTTATTCCACTGTTTTAACTAAACAAATTAAAATTAAATAACCTACCTCTTAAGAAGCAAATTTGCTTAAAATTATCTTCTAATACTCTTATTTTAACCTGAAAATAACAAATTATCAATAAATATTATAATTATTTATCATAATTATAAATATTTATCATAATTAATTATAACTATATTTCTAAAAAAATTAATACCTTTAAGTAGGAAGATCAGCTCACAAGTATTTTGAAAAAAAAAAAAAAAACCTTCAGCAAAATAAAAAAAAAAATTGCAGGCAGAATTTTGAGAGGTTGAAGAAGGAAGGAAAACAGAAGAAAGGTTTTGAGAATTCGGAACTGGTGGAGAGGGTATTTAAATTTTCCAACTTCTATTCCCAGCCGTTAGATTTTATTGCATCTAACGGCTGGGAATCTGCAGCAGAAAACCGGAACTTTGAGTTCCGGTTTTCTGCTGCAGATGGGACTCTGCATGCAGAGAGAACAGAAACCGGATGTTTGACATCCGGTTTCTTACCACGTGTACAAAAAACCGGATGTCAAACATCCGGTTTTCTGCACACCTGCACTCGCGCAGCACTGCGCACAAAACCGGAAGTTTGACTTCCGGTTTTGTGGTCCCCACTCCCAGAAAATTCAAAAAAGTAGCATATATAGGTAAATAAATTTAAAACTGGCATATATGGGTAAATAAAATTTGTAACTAGCATATTTTTGTCATTTTCCCAGTCTGTAAAGATGACTTGTATTCAATGTGAAGCCAACAAGAGTGCAGATTTTTTTTTGCCAATAATTTTCTAAATACCAATTTCGGTATCGATCATGTTCGAGACCCTCCACGCAGTTTGATGAAAATTTTGCAGGAGGAGCTTGCTAATTATATGGCTGTTGCCATTTAGTTTTGTTGTTGTTTCTGTTTTAGCTAGGTCCTTTCTTCATCTTGTATCCACCAAAAAAAAAAAAAAATACCAACACTCCCATTTTTGACAATTTTAATAAAAAAAAAATCACATTACTAGAAATTTTAATTATGATAATCCTTTACATAAAAAATTGCCAATAGTGCTAATTGCTTTGAATTATTCCTGGGACTCTCATTTTCTGCGCTTTAATATGAAAAAATTAATGGTATTGATGTAAAGAATTTTGCCTCCAAATTTGTTTAAAAAAATGTAGTTCCTTAATTTTTTTAATTGTGTGACATCTAATTCAGTATAGTTAGACCCATTTTTAATTAAAAAATATTTGAAGATACCCTAGTTTCGTGCTTTTACAAATAAAAGTCTATGATTTTTTTTTAAATATTTTTTCTATTAAAGTTCATTACTATTAAATATTTTCTTATTAAAGTTCATTGCCATGTAAACTAAGACCGACTATATTAGGGTAATCCTTAATTGTTAATAGAGTTAATCACATATTTGATTTTATAAATTTTTATTTATAAAAGCATGAAACTACATTATATTTTTCAACAAAGATATATTTTTTGAACATTATCTATTATTTATAAGTGGAATAATAGATGAAATAGGATTAATAGATTATAGTACAATAATACCCTTCTTTCTAAATAACTCTCAAAAAAATATTTGATCTTGGACTTAGGATTTCATCGTATTTGTGTGAACCCTTAATTTTACACCTCATTATCTGGCCGCAGTTTGACACCTGCTAAGATTAGTGCACTACGCATAGCCAGCACAGCGGTCCCGGAGTTAAAAATGGACTTGCAGTCACTTTAGTACGAGACTACTTAATTTTTCAGACATTGACACTTTTCCTACCCTGACCGAACCATCTATATCAGACAGTATTTTTTCGAAACTGATAGGATTTTCTCTCTAACTAATTGTTAAAATGTTCTAAAATTAATTTCAAACCTATTGACACCGATCAATAATTTTTATGAGCTCTATAACTCCCAAAAATTGATCCAAAAGTTCCAAAACCTGACCAAGTGAAAAAGTGAAATTCCAACCAGCACGACCACTGAGGCGCAGGTGGTGCCAGTGACCCTTTTAGCGGCGCGCCGCCGGCGTGGCGAGGTCCCCACTATCCTTTTTGTAGTCCCAAAATGCACCTAATATGATTTTTCAACATTTTTCTAATCTTATCCTTTTAGTTTGTTCATTTTTTTACTTCCCAAACTACCATTACTCACTTTTCCTATAAATACCTTCCTCCACTTCTCATTCCAACATGTCTCCAAAGTTAATATAGATGGTTATCTATCAACTTTTTTTCTTCTTCTCCCTCCAATCACTTTCTAATTAATTAATTAATCTTTTTAATTAATCACTCAATTAATTAATTAATCTTCAATTAATTAATTAATCACTCTTTTTTTAAAAATCATTCTTTTTTTCAAAAATCAAATCAATCCTTTTTCTTAACCTTTTCCTTAATCCACCTTTCATTCAAATTAATTAATTAATCATTTTAATTAATTAATCCATCAATCCATCCACTATTTTCATCATATTAATTAGTTAATTAATCATTTTAATAATTAATTAATCTTCCAATCCATCTAATCACCCGGTCCCGATAAAACGAAATTTCGGTCTGATAAAACCCTCCGCTCATCAAAAACAAAGGTATCAGCCTTTTCCCTCACTCTCAAAACACCCAAACCAAAATCAATCCGATCTACTCTTAAACCCCTCCATTTGATCTCCATTCAATGTGGTACATAAGCACGTTTGGAATCTAAATCCAAACCTCAAATTCAAATCTCAATCAATCCCCTTTCCCCTTTTTTAAATTAATTTGTGGATGTTTTATTTTCACCATGCATTCATATTATACTATATTCATGCATTTTCTTTAATATCATCTTATAAATGTCATTCATGAAATCCAATTTTCAAGTCAAATTAAACTTAAGAGCCAAATTTTGATTATTTAAAACCAAAAATCTAGTTCCTGATCTCAACCCGGTTTGAGACTAGTGATTTTATCAATGGGCAAATTAAAGTAAAAAACTAATAAATTGGAGTCAAATTGGGTTTTCCGTTAATTTTCCAATTTAAAAATAAATTAGGGTGGCAACTCCTAAAATCATTTTCAAAATCAACCAATCCGAACCTGAGAGTTTCATCGTGAGTCTAAATCAAAATGAGCATCCTGGTTCCCTCTAGCGGACCAAGTCGGTGCTCGAGTAAAGCCTCACAATTTGCACATATTTTTAGCCCATAGAATTGTAAACCCAACCTAATAAAAGCCCAAAACAAAAATCCAATTTCAAGTCTAGTCCAAATAATTATGTGAATAATTAATTAAATAATTAATTAGTTATTTTGAAGAAATAATGAACTTAGAGTAATTTAGAAGGTAACAAGTGGTGGAAACCAACAAGCAGTTGCAAAGGATTCCCACATCCATAAAGGTGCAGCACTATCCAACTATACCACTAACTAAAAGGAGTGGAGCTCCAAGGTAAAGAAGTGGTGCACAACTGGAAGTTCATGGACCACAGTTATTTTAATCATTATAAATAGCAGAAAATAAATTGGAAAGGGGCAAAAATTAATTAGCCAAAATAGCAAACCAAGCAAATTTCTACTCAATTGAAGATCATTTTTTCAATACTTTCACTGCGTTTTCAATTTCAATTCCTGTATTTACATTTCACTAGTTGTTTTTAATTCTGAACTTTTAATTCTTATAAAAGCAATAATTTTCCATTTAATGTAATACAATTTCATTTCCAAGCTCACTAATTTCCAAAATCAATTACATTTAATCAGGGTACTATCTAGAATTTCAGCATTAACCGTCAAAAGGAGTTGAGAATTTACAAGATTCTGATAGAAGTTAGGCATATTTCATTTTAATTTGTGCACCTAAATATGTGGCGCCCTTAGCACAAACTTAAAGACAACATAATTTTTGGCATGCTAGGTGGGGCCCAAGTTTTACATGGCACCCCAAAAGAATACTAGAAAAAATGTTAGCATGGTGTCACAGGATGCTAGGGTTGCTACTGATAAAGCAAAGTAGGAAACAAGTTTCATTCCACAAATGGTGGAGCAAATTGAAAGAAATATAGTGCCCCCTCAGTTACAGCAAAAATGGGAGCACTAATCCAGCAAATCCCACCAATTGGACTAGTGATTGGTGAGTCAGGTAATATTTTGCCTACTTTTAATTCTAATCGTAACGATACTCTATACAGGATGATGATTATGATGGAGAATAACAATAAGGAGCATCTCAAAGTATTGAAGGAAATCACTTTTATAATGGCTAAACTGGCAAAAAGATTTTCTTCCTATCAAATCCAATGAAGTCTTAGGAGTTAGATTTTTTAAGGGAGTTACAAGCAAAATAAGTAGATTCTAGAAGAACAAGGGAGCAATCCTCTGGAGTTCAAGTTGCAAATCAAGTGCACCACATGGAAGCTTTTGGATCTTACCCATCTCAAGCTACCAAGCCGAGGAAAGATACTTACCTCCACACAGAAGGGAGGAGACTAGGAGGCAACCCTTAATGGTTGCAACAACCAAGGCAGGCCTATAAGCCTCAGCAAATTTTTGTTATTACCAATCTTGGAACTTAACCTATGGTGTATGATAATAGAGCAGCAAATATTATAGAAGGACTAGGGGCATTCCACCACTTATGCATAATAAAGTCCCTATCCCATGGTAGCAAGTTCCTCAACTTGTGCAACCAAAACAAGTAACTGTGGATCCAATAACAATAAGGGATGTGGTACAAAAGTGATATAGTCCAAGCTTTAGGCAAATTGGCCAACTTAAGTTTCATAAGCACTATTCTAATACAGCGGATAGAGATAACCTATACCTAAAAGGTTATAGGATTCCTGAATTTGCTTTATTTTCAAGGGAAGATTAGTAATCAATCTTATAGTATATAGCAAGATTTATAATCTAGAGTGGTGAAATTGTTAATTTTAGATTGAGGTTATTTTCCAACTCACTCACTAGAATTGCCTTGATATAGTATGCAACTCTCCCTAGAAACTCAATACTGACCTGGAAGTTAATGGAGAGATAATTTCATACATAATTCTTTAGGACAGAACATGAACTGTGCACAGTTGAGCTATTAAGAGTTACACAAAGGATATGAGAAAGTGCATATATGTTCATTGCCATATTCAAGAAAATGCATAACAAATGCATGATTTTCCTACTAGAGATAGAATTTATAAAGATGGCACAATGGTGCTTGGACATAAAGCTCAAGAAAAATTTCAAGGCATGGAGTTCATACACTTGTATGAACTGACGGCCAAAGTCACTAAGTATGAGAACTTGCTAAAAGAAGACAATCAAAAGAAGAGGAGTGCTATACAAAGCTAATTTTAACTCCTAAAATTGCAATGGCTGATATGTCAACTACTAGGACATGTGTATGTCCTCCTTTGGTTAATAAAGCTCTTAAAACTTGGAAAAAATCTCAAGCTACCAACTCAACTCCTCAATATGAGGTTTCTAGGATAAAAGATATTTTTTACTTCTTTTTAAAGGAACAGTTCAAAAAACTTCCTACTAATCATAAGTTCACAGTAAAAGAAGACTTGAAAGGAAAAGATTATTATAAGTTCAATAATTCTTATAATCATTTAACTAACTCTTGCTGATCCTTTAGAAATTTGGTGCAATATAGAACAAACTAGGGAATCCTAAAATTCTGGGAGAAGACAAAAGCTATGTTGATAGATGAGTATCCCTTCCCTCCAGTTGCTTCTCTTAATGCATCTTAATTTTGATATGAGGAGTCTCCTTGCATTGAAGGTTGAGGAAATGATGAGTACTACCCCATTATATGGGTAATGATGGGGTAGATATAAGTTAAGTATCTTGGCCAACCCCACAGCCTCCAAACTATAGTTCTTAGGTTGTTTATTTGGTTTTCCTAGTGAATATAGTTTTTTAGTGTTAGGCCAAACTATATGGCCTTATGTTTAGTCTTTTGCATTATTTCTAGTTTTTTTGTGTTATCATGCAATTAATTTCCATTAGTTCAAAAAATAAAAGGTAGGTATGATACCACTTTTCTAAGTCTTGGATATTGGTCTTGGTTTGATGGCCACTTTTCTAAGTCTTGGATATTGGTCTTGTTTTACTTTTCTTTGTTTCTCATTTTTCTAGAGACAAGATTCTGGAAGAAAGGGAGTCATGCATGGTTAGAATGTAAGGACCCAAGAAAAACAAGGAAAAAAATGTGCAAGGCTTCAAAAACAAAAACATGAAGAATGGCTACGTGATTTAAATGGGATGGCTGTAAGTGAAAATTTGCTCTTGTAAAGTGATATGGCTGTATGGTGTTATAGGATTTTTAAAGCAATGGTTCAAATATAAATTACTATCAAATAGACACAAGAAAATAAAATCCATCCCAATCCAGTCAAAACACATTCAAAATCCATTTCTACTCAATCAAACATAAAGTTGGCATCCATGCCCCTTTATCAAATCCAAGTCAATGTACCTATGCATAGAAATGAACCAAAGATCCATCAATAAGCAGTGCTAGTAAAGTCTTAAGAGAATTAGGTCAAGAGGTCATACCAAAGAGCTAGAGGTCCAAATAGGAAACCAAAATAGAAGCTAGCTTACTCTATATGGCGTAGAGGTGATCTCTAGAAAGAAAGGTCAACTAACACAAGAACTGTGTATAATTTTAGAAGTAAGCTTTGAGACTATCTAAGTTGTCTCATAATTTTAAGGAAATAGCTTGGACCAAGAGAGGCCTAAAAGAGGTGTAGCCATGATAATGCATCTACAGAAAAAAGTCAATATTGAATAAAGGTACACATTATTATTTCATAATTTAAATAATGGCCTGGAATTATGAAATTAACAAAATGATGTGAAATATGTGACAAATAGGTTAAAGAAAATAAATTAAAGCCTTTGAGAAGAGGTCTAAGGCCTTTTCCTAACATTGTTGAAGCCTAATCTAGGGATCCCTATGCAAAATTTTGTTCATTCAATGTCTATAAAAAGCCCAAGCTAAAAATTTCATATAAATTTTCAGGCCAAAGGCTTCACTTCCTTCATTCATACAAGTTTTACCCAAAATCAACCAAAGAGTTAAACAAAAATTCCCAAATCATAAAACCACAACTTGTCTATTCTTCTCTGTGGGCTTGGTTTGGTAAAATTTGCTTAAGTACTATGAATGAATGTATGTATTTGGCTTTGGCTAAAACACAGGTTGAGTTAAATGTATGTAAAGGAAAATTTTAAATTTCCCATTACTGTAGCTTTACTTACCTTGAAAGTGCCAAAGAACATTTGGGTTGTTTCTACAGAAAGGTATAATACACTAAAAAATGTAGACAAATGCAGCTTCACCTAAAGTCTATCCCATGAATACTTAGCAAAAGGCAACCTTACCAAGCTCATGTCTTTCCCATCAAATTCCCAAATCTTATGTCCAAAAAATCAAATTCAAGCCAAACCTCATTTATTTCATTCAAATTCTCATGAAAATTCATCAAGTCCAAACAAATATCATCACAAAAATCCCAAAAATTAACATTGATTCCAATTATTCAGTTCCAAAAAAAGAAGGAAGTCCACGGAAAATAAAAAATATATATATGTTTTAACCATCAGTAATATTCATATATTTTCATCAATTCCTTCCCAATTTCGCCAAAGTTCAGAATAAATATCACTAGAAAAACCACAAAAAAATCAATGCCTAAACCAAAAATTATAAAACTCTATTGTTATCAAGTATCGCAATCAAAAGGAAGATGAAAGTTTCATTCTATTCTTAAATAACCATAAGCATTTTCAATTTTAAAACCAAGAGTAAACCAAAGTGGTTTTTTCTTCAAACATAGAAAAATCAAGGATTTCACCCGACAAATTTCATCAAACATCCAATACCCAAATACCAAAGTTATGGATGTGTCTTTAAAATTTCGTTATTTCATTAAATATTTTGACAATTCATCAAAATTTAAACCAAAAATTAGCACCATTCATCATTTTCACCGAATTTTCCAATCAATAAAATCAAAAATATGTTTTTTGGAAGTTTATCAATTACATATCATTTACTTTCCAAAGAGTGTTAAGCCAATAAATCAGTTGAGAAATTTAATATGTGAAAATGGGTCTTGGAAAAACCTTTTTTAAAATTTTTCCTCTTAAAGACTCTTTGAAAAAAAAAATTAAAGGAGGCAGCTGGGTGTGAGATCTTGCCCGAATGCCCCTTCCCATCTCGGGAAATTATCTTAAGGACAGGCGAGCAATTTTTAAAGAGGTCATAGAATGAGTTTCGGTGCTCATAATTATAATAGCTGTCATTCATAAAATTGATTCTTCAAAGAAATTTCGGGAGTCACCACCTAATTTTATTTATTTTAAAATGAGAAATCTAAGAAAAAACCCATTTTCATGACTCAAATTCATTAGTTTTTAATTAATTTAAGATAAAGTCACTAGCCTCCAACCAAGTTGAGCTCGGGGATTAATTTTTTGTTTTAAATAATCACAATTTGACTCTTAAGTTTAATTTGACTTTAAAAATCAATTTCATGGATGACATTTACAAGAAGATAATGCATGAACACAGCATAATATGAATGCATGAAAAAATTAAAGAGTAAATAAATGTAAACATCCACAAATTAAAAAGAGTGTTTCCTCTTGGGAAACCACATGATCGCTCCTTAATTCCAAAAATAATTAATTACATAGATTAAATGGAATGTCTTCTCTAGCCCTTATGGGATTCTAGGAAGACCACAAATTCTGTTACAAAAGCATGAAAAATAGATAATTACAATGGAAAATAAGTGAAAAATGAAATTGGTTTGAAATTGGATTTGAGGTTTGGATTTAAATTCCAAACGTACCTACATACCCTATTAAATGGGGATCAAAACTCATGTAGTTTGTTCCATGATTAAGTGGAGAGTTGAGGGGTTGATCAGATTGATTAGATTGATTGTGGTTTGACTACTTTGAGTGTGAGGGAAAAAAGGTGGTACCTTTGCTTTTGGCGAGCATAGAGTTTTGTTGGATCGAAATTCAGTTTTATAGATACCGGAAGATTAGATTGATTGAGAGATTAATTAATTAATTAAATGATTAGTCAACTAATTAATGGATGATGAAATGGATGGATTGATTAATTAATTATTAAAAGGATTAATCAATTAATTAAGGTGATGGGTGGATTGATAAAAAAAAAGACTAATTTCAATTTCGCAAAATGATTAATTAATTAATTAAAAGGATTAATTAATTAATTAATTTAGTGATTAATTTTAAAAAGGTTTAGTTAATTAAAAAGATTAATTAACATAAGCTTAGGGTGGAGTAATTAATTAATTAATTAAAGAGAGTGATTGAAAGAAGAAGAATAACAGAAAATTTATGGATAGCCTATCAACACAAATTTTGGGGTAAAGAAAAGTAGTGGATTTGAAGGCCTATTTATAGGCAAAGGTGGGGTGAAAAATTACCAAAGGATATGGCTATAAATGGATGAAAATTGGGCTAAAAAGAGGTATTTTTAGAATTTCAGAGCATAAAAGAGGGGACCGATCACCAGAGCAGGCAGCGGATCTACCAGGTAGCTTTGCAAGGCTGCCCTGTTGATCGCCACCAAAATGTCAAAGGATTTTGCTCAGTCAACTAGTGGCAATTCTCTGAGCACACTAATTGATTTGGTAAAGATGGCTAGCAGATCGGTGGATTCTGCAGCTTTTTTTTTGTTTTTCACGATTTCAGGTTTTTAAGTCAAAAAAATTACTGGCCAATATCGATAGGTTCGGAATTAATTTTAGAATACAAAGACGATCAGTCTAAGGAGGAGCCTAGTCAATTTTAAAAAAAAAAATTTCTGGTTTAGGGAGTCCAGTATGAGTTGAAAAAGTATCAGTATTCAAAAATTAAGTATCCTTGTATTAATATGACTTTTCAGCCTATTTTTTGCTTTGGGGGTGCTACCCCCTTGACCCTTGCTTACTAACCGGCTAATGGGACTGCCATGCTGGCTCTGCATATTACACTAAACTTAGCAAGTGTCAGGCTACAGCTAGATAATGAGAGTGCAAAATTAAGGGTTCATAATAGATTTTTGGTAATTGAGGATGAAATCAACCCACCAAGGCAATTAGGTTTGGCAACAGCATAACAAGGTTAGTGGAGCTCTCTCGCTGCTTCTTGTTGAATAGAAATCGATAATGGGATGGAGATAATGTTTAGTGCATGTAAGTAGTTTGGCAAGTCAACTGGCGTTGCATGTGCTAAGCTTGGATCCACTGATGAGTGCGTGCGATTGGTTGGCATTATAGTTGCTAGTGTCATTGATGGAAGCCATGAACTTGTTAGCAATGAAGGCAAGATCGTTTGTGAGTGAAGATCAGTCTAGTGAGAGAAAGAAGAAAATGATTTTTGAGTTAGGTTTTGGTTTTTGTAGCTTAAGTGTTGTGATTTGTGGTTATTGGTACTTGGGTTTTGAGCGGAAGCATTAAATGGTTTTCAAAAGAGGTATTAATTCCTTAGGTAGATGAACAATTTTAAAATTTAAAATGATAAAGGGATTTGGCTGTGTAGATGAAATGGGCTTTGCATAAAATATTGAAAAATATAAATTGGGATGATTGGAGATATAAAAGTTAATGGTTCAAAGCTTTTATTGAGAAAAATATTGGGAGTCTTATATGTGAACTCAAACTAGACTCCTCTTTTTCGAGGTTTTTTGTTCTCATTACTATTTCTTTTTGTTCTGAGTAAGACTTCGGGCAGCATAGTAGACTTAAGGAATTAGACAGGAAAGGATTTAGAATTTTTAGCTTTAGGTTGGTGAATTATGGCAATGGAAACTTGGCTTTTTAAAGCAAAATAGTAAATGATTTTTGAACTGATATATTAATTTCTTGGGAAAATTCAAATTTTGAATTATTGAAAGGATTGTGTTGGCAAGATAGAAAAGGAGATGGACTTTGAGTGTATTGGCTTGGGTTTTTTGAATTATGGTTACCAAAAATGAAATGCACAAAAATTCCAAAGGTGACAGACTAAGTTTATAGCCCCTCATATAGTGCCTCATAGTCAAAAATTTTAGAGATAACAAAACCAAAAATGGCCAAAGGCATTAACCAAGGCATAGAAAAGAAGATTTCAAAGACAAAGAGCAAAGAAAGAAGAAGGAAAGATATAGAAATCCAAGGGAAAGGAGAGAAGTCTAAGTTCTATAGGAAAGCTATTGAAGATACTATAGATGCCCAATCAATAAGGGACAGCTCAGTGGCTAGCTTAGAGGAAGTGGAGTATGATCTTATGGTGGAAGGCACTTTTATTGTGGCTAATATTCCTATACCTTTTAAATGTGCTACTACATCTTTAACCTTTCTCTAGATTTTCCAATATGAAGAAACATAAGATGTCATTGAATAGAAAGAGGTAGAGGTAAAGGTACAAGCTCAGCTTTCAGAGACAAGGATGACTATTATAGTGGCATCACCATAAAAGCCACTAAGTTCAATCAATCCAACAAAGTCATCTTTGAAAAACCCTCTGAAGATATGACTAAATATATTAAACTGTTGTATGTGAAAGCTCACTTCAATGGTAAACTAGTATCTAAAGTATTAGTGGACAATGGGTTAGCAATGAATGTGCCACCTCTAAGGATGCTGGCCAATTTAAGAAAGATAGAGGAAGATTTGATTGCAACTAAGGTGTTAGTCTTAGCATTTACAATGGAAGTTACAAATATCTTAGGAGTACTTATAGTAAAGATCACCATAAGAAGTAAAACTTCCTTATTTGCTTTCTTTATTGTTAACTCATCTGCAGGTTACAATGCACTCCTAAGAAGGGATTGGATACACATGAATTATTGTGTCCCTTCAGCTCTACACCAATTTTTGCTACTTTAGAAGGGAGATGTTGTTGACATGGTCTAGGCAGAAAGATAACCATTCTTAGCATGTATTCAGTGGAAGCTAGATACTATGATGGAGACCTTAATCTGATCAAATTTTAAGGTAAAAAGAAGAATGGAGATCCAAAATATATGTATATGGCTAGAAATGAAATTCTAACTAGATAGAGGCACCACAACAATCTACAAACATCATGCCTTATTGGCTAAGGTTTGAACCCACCATTGAAAAAATAACAATGGTTGAATACATCAAAGAATAACTAGATGTAGTAACCGTGGCATTGTCCAAGACTTAGGTATAATAGACTTTGGAAAAATTAGAAGCTAAAGGCTTTTCTAATGCTTTGTGAACCTATGTATTCAAATCTAGTTCAACCTTAGAATCAATGAAAGCAGAGGGTCATGGGTCAGAGATTAAACTAGGTTAAACTAGAAATTTAAATAATATATTTATTATTTATATGTCAAAAACAAATATAATATACATATAAAAATGTAATATATATTATATTTATATGTTAAAAATAAATATAATATACATATAATTAAAATTAAAAACAATTAATGAACATTACTTATAAGAAATATGAATTTGAGACTACTTTGAAATCATTAACTAGAGAAAATTATAGCAAATTAACCTATTAGGCGGCTATTTTGAGATCTAAATTTGGATGGAATCCACTACTTTATAGTGGGAGGTTTACTTGGATTTGCATTCTTCTATGTAAAAAAAATATGAATTTGAACACTCATTCAATCAAAATGGTGCTTAGGGAATGATAATTTAAAGTTTAAAATAAGTTTATGCTAGAGGAATAAAGAAGCTATCCCACATTGAAAAATTACAAAGTTGGAATGTGGTATATATTGAAAGGTTTCCCCTTTCAATGCTAAGAAAGTAGCCAAAGAGGCTCTTTCTCTCTCGCACGTACGCAGGTGCAAATCCATAGTCCGGAATACTTTTAATGTATGAGCGTGCGACCTACGTACACGAATGTCGGACCAAAATAGTTTGGCCTAGTGCTAGCTTAGTTTTGAATTTATTTTTTAATTTGGCAAAAAAAAAAGAAAAATAATTTTTTTTTTTTGCAAAAAAAAATTTATTTAGTAGCAAAAAGAAAATTTCTACTGGCTGTCCTGCAAAAACTCAGCCGGGCCAACCGGGTCACTGGTTACCAAGCCGGTTCGCCAATTTTTTTGCCTAGTCTGACCTTCCCAGGCTTTGAGCACTATCCAGACTAGCTTGGGCTCTGGTCTCTAGTTTTCTCGGTCTAATCGGTTGGGCCGATCCAAGTCTGATAACAATGTCTGAAATAATTTATGAGTAGTAGGTGGAAGAATTACATATTCATGGTCTAGAACAGGCATTTGCTAAGTTTGATGATGTAAAACTAGAAGTTCATGACCTAATGAAGGAGATTAACCTTAACACTCTTGAAGAGTCAATAATCACTTACTTTAGTGCTTTATTAGATAAGAACTTAAAGGAAACTATTGTAAAGGTATTGCAAGAGTTCAAAGATTGTTTCACCTAGAGAAATGAGGAAATGCCAAGCTTGAGCAAAAGTTTGGTGGAACACAGACTCTCAATAAAGCCAGAATTTCAACCATACTAGTAACCTCCCAAAAGGATGTCCAATGAAATAAAGCTAAAAGTTAAGGAGAAAATTGAAAAACTCTTAAAGGCATGCTTTATATGATCTACTAGGGATTTAAATATGGCTACCTCTCAAGACATGTACATGGTGCTTGTGGCTAATATGCTGGTAGATGTATCTATAAAAATTGAACTCATGTCTTTTATGGATGGTTGCTCTGGTTATAACCAGGTTATAATAGTGGAAGAATAATGTTTCCAAAGCTTACAACAAGAGAATCAAGAAAGAGTTTTATGGAAGAATTAGTCTAGAAAATCATATTTCCTATAAGAGCCAAAGATATGGAATATAGAAAATGGTCCACCAACTGGGATGGACTTTTTAAAGTTTACAAAGTATTGGAAGGAAACTCTTACTGGTTATCTAGTCTCGAGGAGAACCACATAAAAGATTCATCAATAGAAAGTTCCTGAAGAGGTATAATCCCACTATATAGGAAATGATGGAGAAAGCATGAGTTAAGTATCCTGTGAACTCTGGGGCCCCTAATTAATAGCTATTAAGATGTTTAGTTTCTTTTGTGAATACTGTCTAAATTCAGCTTATGTAGTTCTTTATTTAAATTCTTGTTTGTTTCTGTTTTTCCTCAACTACTATAGAAGTTGGCTATTAAGCCACTTTCAAAAAACAATAAAAGATAGGCTTAATGCCTACTTTTCTAAGTTTTGGATGTTGATTTTGATTTACTTCTCTAGATTCTTATCTCATTAAAGATAAAACTCTAAAAGAAAGAGAGTCTAATATGAGGATCCAAGAAAAAACAAAAATGAAAAGTGTGGGGATCCAATGCAGTATATCCAAAATGGTTGAATGGCTACAAAGTGAAAGTGTCTAGAGATTCAATGGTATGGTTGCATGAAATGGTTATATGATATACAATGAAATGGTTGTAACGGGACGTGTGCTTATGAGAACTGATGTGGCTGCATGATGTCATAAGGCTTTTTGAGCCACTGTTCAAACATGAACTAAACACAATACAAACTGTAAGTAAAGCCCAATTTCGGTTCAATACAGTTAAAGTAGGCATCAATGCCACATGGCAAAATCAAATATCCTTAAAATGTTCCTCATTGTCAATATCTAGTTCAGAATATTCATCAAACAATCATATCTAATATAAAGCAAAGAAGTCATACCTAGAAAATTAAAGTTTGAAATGTAGATCCAAAATAGTTGCCAGGTCACTCCACTTAACATAAGGGTTAGCTTTAAAAGTTAGGCATATACCAACATTCAGTGATGATTATGAGCTTCTTCATAGTTAACTTTCAAGTAATTAGTTTTTGAATTTAACTTAGCAGTAGCATCATCATAGGCAGTCTTTAATTGTTCACTCTTCCTAAATAACTTAGTTTCTCTTCAAGAACTTGAACTTTCTCTTGTAGCTTGTGAAGTGTCTTCCGCTTACTTTTATATGAAAATCCCACAAATTTTAGTAAGTCTCCTATTTTTTAGCTGCATCATCTATAAGGGAATCATACTTGTTCTTCCACTCTGAGAAAGAAGTTTGGCAAATGAGGCTATAATGACAGAATTGTTTTCTTCAAAAGTGGCAAAAGTGTTCTTCACTTCTTCTATAATCCCATCTAGTAGGGCAACTATGTGAAAAGAAAAAGCATCAGCCTTTAAAGTGTTAAGGGAAAATTTAACAATATTTTATTGTTCGTCATTTAGAGTAAAAAAGTCCCAAAGATAAAAGATGTTGTGTTTTAGAAGTTTAAACTGTCACTTCAGAAGGAAAGGAAAGGGTAGAGCTCTGGCTGTGAGACACTTGGGTGAGGAAAGAGAAATTCAAACCTAGTAAAGGATCTTACAAGGTACATATTAGTGTAATGGTCTATAGCAATTGCAAGTAAATTAGAAAATGTAGATATGCATAAAAGATAAAGGAGAAATGCAAGTAAACAATATCTCAGGAATAGTAAAGGAGGGGAAGAAATAAGAGCCTAGTGCTTTGGAATAATAGGATTGTCATCTTTTAAAGGATTGCTATCGAATCCATGTAATTGGAATGAGAAGAGGCATCCTCATCAGCTTGATTCACTTTAGTTCCAACACCACACTTAGAAGAGTCGATCTTTTTACTAGAGGCAGATTCATTAATGTGTAAGGGAACATCAAATGTGTTGGTGAAAATAAACTTTAAAGGAAGTCTATTGATCATCTTAATAGGGTGGAAAAATATTTGGTCTTTAGCTGCTTCTGAATCTTTTTGGTTGTCTTAATAGGTGGGTTAGAAAGAGTTTTCTTATCTTGGGTGGCCTGGTTTGAGGTTTTGCTCGTGGAGACATAGTTAGCCTTTTTTTTGGGCTTTGAAGAGGGGGCCATCATTCATTCTTTGCTTGGCTCACTAAAGGCTAAAACAGCTGAAAGGAAAAAAAAAATAAAGGTAAGTGTAAGAGAAATTAATAAATTAAAGACATTCAAAAGAGATTACCTTCCAGTATTTGATCAAAAGGATAGGACATGAAGCATAAACATTAGTCCACTAAGAGGAAAAAGCTTGGGTTTCAGAAGAAGTAGTTATGCAAATGGAAACAACACAAAGAGTGTTATTATGACATAAACTCTCGACAGAAAGAAGAAGTAATTTCACTAGTCAAAGGCTCAATCATATGATTAAGCAATGGAATAATCTACGATAACCCAAATTGCCTGCTGAGAAGAGAAAGTAAGTAGTTAGTGAAAATAGGCTTTGTAGGATAAGGAAGTGTAATATCCCAACCTGATATAAGACATATGTACAGTATACGAGTGAAGATACCCATTTATCATCGTAATACATGGCCAAATTGAAAATGAATATTTTCAATATTCAAATGATTTGAATATAAACGTTTTAAAATAATAATTTTATATGAAAATATTTTCTTTTATTGTTATATTTATATTGATATTCAAAATTATCAAAATTTATAAACTTCCATTTGAATATTGATATTGATATTGATATTTTTATTATTATTATATTGATATTAATAAGCTAAACTTATATTGATATTTGATATATGATTTATAAATATTGTTATATGGGTATTCAAAATAGTAGAAAATTATTTCAAATTTAAAATTGATATTTGAAAGGAGATTGATTTATTATATTATTATATTAATATTTTTAAGAGAATATTTTATTAAATGAATTATTGATTTATTATTTACTAAATTGATAAAATTTTAAATTAAAGAAATTGAAATTTTATTATAAAATATAGAAAATTTTGTAATTAATATTTGAAGTTATATATTATAAATTTTATATTATAGTTAATGGATGATGTAATTAATATTTGAAGTTATATATTATCAATTTTATATTATAGTTAATGGATGATATGATGAAATTAATATTTTGGTTAAAATTATTGTTTTAGAATTTATATGATAAATATTATTATTGTTATTGTTATTATTATTAAAGTTAGTATATATATTTATATATATATATATATATATATATATATATATATATATATATATATATATATATATATATATATATATATATATATATAAAAGAGTAAAGTCGGCAGCCCAAATGGGTAGCAGAAGGATAAATAGAATAGGGGAAAGAAATAGAAACAGAGGGAAACAAGGAACGGACAGAGGGCAAAGAGAGAGAGAGAGAGAGAGAGAGAGAGCACGCGTAAGGGACTGCACGCCGGACCGCCGCCATCCGGCCACCACTGACCGACACGCGCCGCACCAGGAGGAAGCACACCCGCCACCCCGTCGACCGGTAGAATCCCGTCGCCTGCAGCCACCGGACGGCGGCGCACACCCCCTCTAAAGTTTCGCCGGCCGAAATTTCTAGGCCATTTTCCAACGACTTTCCGATCTCCATTTTTAACAAAATTGGTATGGTTGAATCCGTTGTGTTTCCAGCTTCGATTTGGTATATTGTTTACTAATTTTAGATAATCTTTTTATTGATCGAAATCCGGCGACATCAACGGTTGCCGACACCATTTCTACCTGTTTTCCAGCGGACTACGGTAAACAAAAGTTATATTCGGACTCCTCACATCACAAGCTAACCGATGATATCCTCGGATCGTGATTTGATCGTCGTAGGAATTTTCCGGCGACCTCTAAAATCGACAAATTCGGACAGAAGTTCCGGCTCATTAAACTAAGCCATATGGTATAAATCTCGATTTCCAATTGTGTATAGATAGTGAAGTATGATTTTATTTGTAAGAATTTAGGTAAATAGTTTATTGAAATTAAGTGATTAAATGAGATAATTGAATTGAATTAATTGTTATTTATATGATTATGGAGTATTATTGGTGATTAAATGGAAAGATTGAAGTGAAATATTGAGATTAGAATTGGTTTAATTGAATTGAATTAGTGGTTATTAGCTTGATAATAAGGAATAAAATGGGCGAATGGGATTAGTGTGTTGAAGGTTCGGGTTGGACCATTTGATTGTGATATTGTGGATAATTTGAATTTATGGAAATGTTGGTGGAAATTGCTTAATCAATTTTACTTGAATAATATGAAGATTGAAATGTGAAATTGAAAGAAAGGATGATCATTCTTTTAAGTGAGTTATTGGAAAATAATTAGAGAAATGTTAAGTTTAGTAGTAAGTATAGGTTTAGAATATCTTAACCTTAAGAATGCTAAGTTGTGAATAAGATAGAAATGTTAATGACTTAAGCTAAATTAAGTAATGTGATAATGAGGAAGTGATTGATATATGATTGAAATGCATATGTAGAGTTTAATAACAAGGGCAAGGATATTGGGTAAAGTGCGAGGAGCACTATTCGTATCAAAGTCAAACATACATAGGAGCAAAGGAGTCCACGGTGAGTACTTAATAATATAATATGCCTTGTTTCATATACTTGAACCTTTATTGTTCCAACCTTAATGGTTGAATTGTTTCTATGCCTTGAAAAGTTGAATGGCTCATTGATATTCCAAAATCTTGATTTCTTGATAAGCTTAATCTGCTTATTGAATATTGAACCGTTGATATAATACTTCCTTGATTATTGAGCCAAAGTGAACCAAACATTTCTTTATGACACTTGGCCAAATGAGTCTATATTGTTTGATCTTATAATATGATTAATAATGAGAACCCAATTGATATTATATATTGTCCATTGTAATATTACATTTCTTGTGCTTTAAGTATAAGCCTAAATGTTGGATCACTTTCCTAATTGAAATGCATTGCAATTCTTTGGCATGCATGATCTACTTTACCAATTATTGAATTAAATATCCCTTATGGCACTTAGCCAAATGAGCCTTATTGCTTCATCTCCTAACATGATCAATGATGGGAATTTTGATTATTTATTGATATATTATCCATTGAAGTATTTCATAGATGGAAAGGAAAAATGTTTTAATGATATCGTGGCAAGCAGAATACCCCTCTGATGTGGGGCAATACATCAGCCTTGTGCACAATGGAAATGAACCTATGGATAGGGTAAAGAGTATCCGAACCCTAGCTGGGAAGGGTTTATGGCCCCCAGTACGTACGACCCGATCAGTTGTACGTGTGACTGAAATGGGAGTGAGCAAGGCGTAAGCCGCCACTCGAATGATTATGATAATATGGGGAACACACCGTTTCCATAAGGAAAATATTCTGCTAAAAATTCAATATTTATTGTATATGGAAAACTATTTTATAAGAGTAACTCATGACCCGTTTTACTTCTTTGCTATAAGAAATTATCATTAAACCACCTACCATTTGTTTATTTTATATAGTATTATTTTGTACTCACTGAGCTCTGTCTCATATTTTAGTGGTTTAAACTTTTCAGGTACAGTCAATGAGTTAGCAAAGTAAAAGTCCCAAGCCCATCTTTCACTTGGAAACTGTTTGGTTAAGTTTCGGTGTTGTAAGTAGAGCTCCATGGTTATTGAAAGTTATAAGGTCCATATGTAACATGAATGGTTATTAATGGGTTTAGCATTAATATGTTAAAGGATGTTTGTATAATATGATTTGTATCATAACCGTTATTGTAATTATATATGAACTATTGAACGTTAAGTTAATGACATGAAATGAAACTTTAAAGGTTTTACAAGTTATATGTGATAATGATATTATAAGTGGAAATGATAGCAAGTAATGGGTACCAAGGAAATGTGATTAGGCTATGGTCTTGGGATATGGTTCAATGTAATGAATGTCAATTGATTATGAGTGGAATGGGTTCTACGGGTTTTGGTGCCCTTATGGCTACCCATGCCCTAGGACCGTCACAGCTCAAAAAGGTGGATCGTGACAGGAAGGTTAGTAAAATAGAGGGAACCTCCTAAAATTAGAAACCTATTAGTGGTGAAAACTTAAAAAAGCTCGTGTCTTAATGACAACAAGTCATTCCCCACTAAGAAAGAGAGTCAAAGCCATATGGGGATGTCTTTACTTACTAAATTGTCATCTAAGACACCAAATTCATCTTATTCTAATTGTAATATAAAATAAAAAAAAAAAGGCAATGTCTAAACTTAGATTTGAAACATAGGGCATCAATTAGGGATCGAAGAATAAAGGACAATAAGATCTTATGGTCTAACTATCTCCTGAAATAAGAGTTGGGTGCTAGACAAAGAGCCAAATTTGAAAGAGCCACAAATGAAGGCCATATTTAGTGATCTTATTAATAGTGATAACCTTGCTAAAAGATTTGGTACACCAAGGCTAATAGAAGAGTCCCTAAAGTAAAAGGACGTCCCACAGAAAGAAGGACGGATAATATATTCACCAATCAAGGTCCATAGGAAATCTATGTTTTCTGTTAGTATGGGAACTCCAGTGACCTTAGTCCTTTTCTCAATGAGGAAGTGGTAAGAAGATTTATCAAAAGACAACAAAATATACTCCAGTAATAAGGGGTTAAAAGCATCAATATCCACTGCACACTCATCACCATATAAGAAGTCTAGTTAGGAAAAAAAAGTCCTTTAAAGTAATAAAGAGAAGTCCAAAAGGGAAGACAAATAGGGGATCAAAATCACAAGGCAGTAAAAAGGAGATTTCTGTCCATAGTCTACTCCACTACACAAATATCTATAAGAGTTTGAAGCCCCCATCTCTTTCATTGATTTTCGTAGTAGGGCTTAAGTCTTTTGACCTATGCAACCCAAGTTTCAGTGAGCTTAGGCCAGCACTTCAATTTTGCCATTGAAATAGGTACTTGAAACTTAGCCCCTAATAAGAGCTCATTTAAAGAAAACAAAGGAAAGGGCTTTGGAAGAGGGGTATTATTTGGAGTCATAATAGTCAGAAGATAATTGGAAAAAGTTCGAACTTGAAAAAATATATGAGGATAGTCCCTACACAAATAAAGGTAAAATAAAATAGTGAGTCATATATAATTGTGAAAGTTAACTAAGCAGAGCAAATGTTGAGAAATGTTACCTAAAAGTCAAATGAGAGGGTCAAGAGGAGTCATATACAAAAGCCATCGAGGTGGATACGGTGACTGGTATTCTTGGATAACAAGTATTCAAAAAAAAAAAAAAAGAGAAAACACAAGGTAAAAGTCACTTGTTGATTAAGCTTCTGGAAAGCTAACTTGAGAGGTCATGGAAGTGGAAACCATAGATAGAGAAGTAGAAGTCACAATAGGTGGCGAACTAAGAGAAAGTAACCCCTAAAGGCAAATTTGGATTCAGAGTGGAAAATTGAAGATATTAAACTCAAAAGTAAGTAAGAGGTACCTAGGCAATGTCCATGTCAGCTACATTGGAAGCTACGCTTATAGGAGGAGTCACCATTGCAATGCCTGTTGGAAGAGCATTATTAAAGTACTCATGTTAACTTCACATTTAAGTCTTCCTAATTTAAATAAATGCATGAAAGAAACAAAATTAGGAAGAAAATATAACTTAAGAAAAGGCCTAATGGCCTTTTCTCCTAAGAATTTTGTTATCTTCTTTTGAGTTCCCCAAGTAAAAAATTTTTTTCAATTTTATGCCTTTGAGAATTTCAGATCGAGAGTTTCATATAAATTTTTAGGCTAAAGACTTTAGCATCTTCATTCAATTAAATTCTCGCCAAACTAAGCGAAAAAGCTTCAATAAAATTCAAACCCAAAATTCAATTCTTTTCAAAAAAATAAAAATAAATAATAAATAAAAATACAGCCAGTAAGTTCATCTACTATTGGCTTGGGTTCATTATTTGGTTGATGCCAAAATTTATTTTTGGTAGTAAGTTGAGTTCAAGTGCAACATAAGATGTGTGTTAAGGCCTAGAGATCCAAAACTTTCACTGGAGAACCTAGTTTTATTGAGAGAGCCCTTAGGGAACTAAAGTAAATGTATTCAAGAGAAAAAAACAATTTATTCAAGAAATACAAGCAAATATTCATCCAAGGACAAAACTTATCCTCAATACCATCTTATTACACCAAAAATTACATCCATTGCATTCATTCACTATTTCTATCCAATTTCTTTTACCATCAAATATTAAGAATTCTTCTTGGAAACTTTTCTTAACCCTTTATCATGTATGTACCAAGGAAAACCAAGCAAACCTCAACAATGATATTCAAAATCCCATCAAAATTCATCAAGTTCAAAAATACATCATCACAAAATTTCTAAAAAATCAATATCAAAGCATGGGATTTCATTGTTTTGTCAAAGGATAAAAATTTGATTATGGTCTCCACTGCTTATGTTTTTTTTTTTTTATTCTTCAAGCAAATTATTTCAAAGAGAGCAATAAATTCAAGACATCTAAAATGATATACTTTACTTCAAGCACATTAAATAAAAACTTCTCCCAACAAAATTTCCATCGAAAATTATCCAAATAAGCAAAAATATTCAATTGTTCATCAATTTCACGACTCCAAAAAAAAAAAAATATCATCAATTTGTTGGGTGTTTTAATTTTCTTTGATGTATTCTCAATTTTTTATCATCAATTTTTCAAGAAAAATAATAAAAAAATGTTACTGGTATATTTTCAAATTTCTAACGAAAATTCACCAAAGTTCATTAATGCCCAATCAATTGTAGAGACCCATCAATTCAAGCACCCAATTCAAGAAAACTCTAAGAAAATCAAAATTTTTTTACTTCAACGTCAATAATGCCTATGTATTTCATTCAATTTTCTACCAAAATTTAGAACAATACAATTCAAAATTTCACTGGAACCAAAGAAAAATCCAAGAATTTGGTTCTGTCATTACTACCCATGCATCAATTCCCTTTGAAACCTTTAACTAAAACCAAAAATAAAAATTTCAAACTAAGAATTTACACCATTTTTTACTAAGCTTTTCAATCAATAAGAAATCGAACTTGATTTCATAGGAAAATTTATCAATTCAATATAATTTAGTTCCCAAATAAAATTAAAACAACAAATCAATTTCATGAGTTTAGTTTTTTTGAATTAAAGAATCATACAAAAACCAGCTAAAGTTCATATTGGTAATTGCAAAAATGGGTTTAAACAAATACCTTTCTTCTTTCTTGCAAAAGTCTTAGCAAAAAATTTGTGAACAAATGATGAGAAGGAATGAACACTGCTGCTAATAGGCTTGGAGTTAGTGCTATTGTCAATAATGGTGGATTTGGTAGTTGGGTTTTGAGTAAATGTCGATGGTAGGATTAAGAATGGCAAAGACAGGTGCTTGGACCAGTGTGCATTGCCAGTGAAGCACCAGTGAGGAGTGATGTGAACTGTACTAGGATCAGACTCACTAGTGATGGCATCCTTTATTGTAACCATCGAGTGAAGTGGTAGCGAATCAAGGAGTATCGACGATGAAAGTGGAGCAAGTGGAGTATTTTAGGAACAAGAGGATGTGAAATACAGTGATGGGTATTTGAGTTTTGGCTTAGGGCATTATTGACCTAAGTTATTTTAAAACTTAGTGAATCTCTATTTTGATATTGCCAATCAAATTAAAACTTATCTAATGTGTGTTTAAGTGTCTATTTTGAAAACATGTTTGATATATTAGATTTCAAAGAAACTCAAAATCTCCCAAAGTATATAAGTCTACTTATGAGTCGCTACCATTATGCAAGAATCGCGACTACAACCACCAAATCGCAACTGCGATGAAGTTATCATTACTAAGATCTTCAGAAGGTAATTAATTCAAAATTCATACAAAATGAATCGCGACCTCATTCATGACAGCGACTCTGAGCGCGATATTGGATTCACGACTGCAAAATAGTAGTTGCAACCCCAACTTTCATACTGAATTCAAATGCTGCAATAGACATATGAAGGAGCCAACTAATAAAAGCCACATGTCATGAGCCATTGTGGAATCTAAAGATTGCGACTGTGAAAATGTATTCACACCATGAAATTTCAGTGGTGCCCACGAAATGTTAGTACCTACCGTGACTTTGGTCAAAATGCAGATTTGAAGCAAGATTTTAAAGCTATCATGAAATCATTAACTTCATACTATTTCTAAGGGGAATTTGAAAAAGGAAATCATATAAATACCTTCTTCAAACATCCTAACAAAAGAATAACATCTATTAAGAGCTAAATCCTTGCATTTCAAATCTCATATCTTATTCTTTATTATTATCATTTGATTGTTGTAAGAGCATTGATTGCTCAAGTTAGGTTAAGTGTTAGCCTTAAGAACACAAAGTATTGGGTTAAAAGTGAGTCATTATGAAACTCTTGTATAGGTTTGAGTGTGAGCCTAAGAAAAACACTTGAAAGGGTTGTATGTGAGCCATTGAAACACATTGTAAGTTTAGAGTGAGCTTGAAACTCCTTGTTAGTATCAACTAGTAATAGAATACCCAATTGAGATTAGGGAGTGGACGTAGGGTTCGTTAATACCCGAACCACCATAAAATCGATTGTGTTCATTCTCTTTCCCTATCTCCTTTCTATCTAAATTTTTAATTTCCCACCAATTCAATCCCCCTTTTTAGTGCATAAGATGGTATCAGAGCATTGGTCTTATTCTTCAAACTTAATTATGTAAGAAAAGATCAAAATGGCCAATGAAGGGATGCATCATCTCAAGCCACACTTTGATGGTATCAATTATGCACATTGGAATTATAGAATAGAGGTATATCTTGATAGTGATCTATAATGAATGGCTTAAATTCATTACTTTATTTAACAAGTAAATATAAGCCATTAGTTATTAATGGTTAAGATAAAGATTAATATGGTTCATTAATCTTTTAGCAAGTATGTAAGTATAAATACATAACTTGTTTTCTATTGTAATCATCCAATTCAGAAATAAAAAAACATATCCAATTCAATTGGGAAAGAAAAATATAAGGAATTAATTTCCTTTGAGAAGAGAGATTGTGAGAGATAAGAATTCTTAAAGAATTCATTTTGTAATTTATTCTTTTTTTTTCCATATAAAAAGATTCTCATTCATTGGCACTAAATTAAATTTCTCCATCAAAGTTACATTTTCACAATAAACTGGTATTAGAGCCTATGGCATCCACAAAGTTTGATGTAGAGAAATTTACTGGTAAGAATAATTCCAACCTATGGCGAGTAAAAATGCTTATACTCTTCACGCATCAAGAATGTGAGATGGTGTTGGAAGGTGAAGCAAATTTGCCAGCTGATCTAATGTCTGCCCAAAAGCAGGCTATAATGAAAAAAGCTTATAGTTCAATATTTTTATCATTAAGCAATGAAGTTCTAAGAGAAGTGTCTGGAGAAAAGACTACCAACAAGCTATGGGCAAAGTTAGAAAGTCGGTACATGACAAAATCTTTCCATAATCGCCTCTGCTTAAAGAAACAATTGTACACTTTACAAATACAAGAGGGAGAGTCTATTCATAAGCACATTGATAATTTTAATCAGATTATTCTTAGTTTGAAGAACATTGATGTTGTGATTGACGATGAGGATCAAGCAATTCTTCTTCTTAGTTCCTTACCAAGGTCGTATGACAACTTTGTTAACACCATAATTTTTGGTAGAAGTTCACTGTCAATGGAAGAAGTGAAACTGCCTTATAGTCTTTAGAACTAAATAGGTGAATTACTAATTCATATGGTGGTACTAGCACCAGTGAAGGGCTTATTGTAAGAGGAAGAACATGGGAAAGAAAGAAGAATTTCCAAAGGAATCACTCTAAGTCACACAATAATAATAAATGCCATCATTGTCAATAAGAAGGGCACTGGAAGAGAAATTGCCCAGAGCTCAACAAAGATAAAACAAGTACTTCAGAGTATGGTGGAGCAGCTATTGCCTCAGAAGAATCAAATGCTGGTAATGTTCTCTTTGTCTCATCCAATAATGATGATAGAAATTGGATTCTTGATTTAGCATATACTTACCACATGACACCCAATAGAGATTGGTTTGCCACATTCTAAGAAGTTGATGGTGGCAAAGTTCTAATGGGTAAAGATGGTGTTTATAGAGTGGTTGGCAAAGGTACAGTGTAGATCAATATGTATGATGGTATTGTGAGAACATTGACCAATGTGAGGTATGTGCCAGAACTTCAAAAGAACTTGATTTCGTTGAGCATTTTAGATACCCTTGGCTATACATATCAAGCTGAAGGTGGAGTAATGAGAATTTCTAAAGGTGCCTTAATGGTTATGAAAGGGAAGCTAATGAATGGATTGTATATCCTACAGGGAAGTATAGTGGTAGGATCAGCCTCAATTTCTTCTATTTCTGAATCCGACCAAACCTGATTATGGCATATGAGGTTAGGTCATATGAGTGAGCATAGACTGGATGTGCTTAGCAAGAAAGGCTTGCTTGGTGGACACCGGACTGGAAAGCTAGATTTTTGTGAGCATTGTGCTTACGGAAAACAAAGTAGAGTAAAGTTCAGCACTAGAGTTCATAGAACACAAGGGACTCTTGATTACATTCAATTTGAACTATGGGGCCCGTCAGGTGTTCCTTCTTATGGTGGAGCAAGGTATATGTTAACTCTCATTAATGATTATTCAAGGAAAGTTTGGATTTATGTCTTGAAGTAGAAGAGTGATGTATTCCTCAAGTTCAAGCAATAGAAAGCTCTCGTGGAAAAACAAATGGAGAAGAAGGTCAAATGACTCAAAACAGATAATGGCTTGGAATTTTGCAGTAATGAGTTCAATGAGTTCTAAGCAAATAAAGGCATAGCTCGCCATAGAACTGTAAGGCATACACCTCAGCAGAATGGCGTGGCGGAATGAATGAATAGGACATTGCTTAAGAGAGCTTGATGCATGCTCTTTAATGCAGGCTTCCCTAAACAATTTTGGGCAGAGGCAGTTAACAATGCATGTTATTTAGTGAACAGGTCTCCTTCTACAGCTATTGATTACAAGACTCCAGAGGAGATGTGGTCAGGCTTTGTAGTAGATTATTCAACATTGCATGTATTTGGATGCCTAACTTATGCTCATATTAATGAGGGAAAGCTAGAACTAGGAGCCAGAAAATGCATTTTATTAGGTTATCAAGATGGTGTTAAAGGGTACAAGTTGTAGGACCCTAAGGAATCAAAGCTTGTAATAAGTTGAGATGTAACTTTCGATGAGACTAGCATACTTAATCCAAGACCACAAGAGAGTCATGAGAACAAAGATGAAGCTAGTGAAAAGGTGGAGCTTGAGATTGAAATTCCTAACCAACAACCAATAGAAACACTAGAAGATACTGCACTAGAGCAACCTGAATTTGCCTTGGCTAGAGAAAGGCTAAGAAGAAAAATTAGACCACCAAAAAGGTATAATGATTTTGTTGCTTCAGCACTCAGCATGGCAGAAGTATTAAAGAACAAGAACCAAATTCATTCCATAAGGCAATTAGTTGTGATGAAGCATCACAATGGATAGGTGCCATGACAGAAGAGCTTGAATCACTCTAAAAGAATCAGACTTGGGAGCTTGTTGAGAAGCCAATTGATCAAAAGATTGTGGGTTGTAAGTGGATATTCAAGAAGAAAGATGGAATGAGGTTCAAAGCAAGGCTAGTAGCAAAGGGCTTTACACAAAGAGAAGGTATTGACTTTAACGAAGTTTTTTCTCCTGTTGTAAACCATAGCTCCATTAAAGTACTTCTTGCTTTGGTTTCTTTACATGACTTGGAGTTAGAGGAATTAGATGTGAAGATAGCCTTTCTCCATGGTGATTTGGAGGAAAGGATTTATATGCAACAACCAGAGGGTTTGTTATAAGAGGAAGAGAAAATCATGTTTGCTTGCTCAAAAAGTCATTGTATGGCTTAAAGTAGTCACCAAGACAATGGTATAAATGATTTGACTCATTTATGATTAGTATTTGGTATACACAGAGTGAGTATGATAGTTGTGTCTACCATAGAAAACTCTCTGATGGCTCCTATATTTATCTACTTCTTTGTGTTGATGACTGTGAGGCCTCGCCCGAGCCCCGGTCCGATCCGCTAGAGGGGATCAAAAATGCCCATTTGGGAGAAATATCACGATTGAAACCCGCCATAAGTTCAGAAAAATTGTATTTCGTAAGTTGTAATTTGTAAAAGGAGTCGCTACTTTAATTTTGTTTATTTTAGTTGGGAAAATTAAAGGAAAAACCTAATTTGATTGACTCCAAAATTATAACATTTATCCCAAGGAAAAGCATTAGTCCTCGAATGACCAAAGAGGGCTCAAGGACTAGGTTTTGGTTAAAACAATATAAAAAGGTTGGTTTGGCTTAAATACAAAATAGGTTTTTAAAAAAAAGAAGTTTTTATGTATGCATGAATGGATATAATATGATGTATAAAATAAATATTACTCGTGAAATGCATGACAAATATGAGATAATAATAATCACAAGATGCAAAAAGATAAAGAAGTAACTACTTAAAACTATTACAAGTCAAAATATCAAAATCAAGGGATCTCTCCTCTAGCCCTTATGGGTAATAAGAAAAGCACACATTCCCCAAATAATCTAAACAACTAAAATAAGAAAGAGAGTATTAAAACAATTATATAAAAAAAGAATTAAAATTTCAATTTTTATTTAAGAAAAGCAATTTTGATCCTAAACTATGTGAAGAAGGTGATAGAGAGAAGAAGTGGTTAATTTTAGCAGAGTTGAATGCCTTAAAGACAACAAGCCTGCATATCCCTTTGAATGGGAATCAAACCCCATTCAAAGGAGGGGTTCGCGAAGGAGGGGTTTTTAAGTCATTGCCTTTGTTATCATGTTTTGATTGATTTTACAGGGCTTAAGGGATTTGTTAATTAGTTCAAATTTTAATTAATAAAAAATTAGATCTTTTCAAATTTAGATCTTGAAATTGAAATTGAAAAGGAAAAGGAAAGAACTTTTACCTTTGGCTTATGTCGGCAAGGAATGTAGGGAGCGAGTTTAGCACCGAATCTAAGTTTCACCTTGGCCTAGGAATATCACGAGCACTCCTTTTGGAAGAAGGACTCTTGAACAGCATGAACTCTCCTTAGAGGGATTTGGATCACACCTTTACTTGATTGCCACGAATTCCCTTTGAAAGAAATGGCTTGAGTTGAACCTTTTCTTGATTAGGAAGCTTAAGAATAGAACTTGAGATGATTAGAAGACTTATGAATGAGGTTTCAAGATGATTAGGAAACTTATGAATGGGTTTTTATGTGATGGAAGAGGTTTTGGAATGAGATTTTAGAGATTTGGAGGTTTAGGAAGAGGGTTTTGATGATTGAAAAGCTTAGAAATAGGGTTTAGAAAGCTTTAAGAAGAGTATAGAAGCATGTAATTATGTGTCCTTACTTGTTATGAGGTGCAAGATATTTATAGGAGGAGTTTAGGGCTAAAAATTCACAGTTTCTAGGTAGAATTCTGAAAGGGTACGATTGCGGTAACTAAAAGGTCGGCTGCAGCAACTGAAGAGGGGTTTGCGGTTGCTGCAGCGCCGGCTGTGGTAGCCAATTGGCTACAGCAAGGGCCTCTGTGGTAACCGCAACTGGCTCGTAGGTTGTCGCATTCCATTTTTTAGCCCGTTCTTCTCCGTCTTTGATCCGATTTAAGCCTAGTCTGATTCTATGCATTCGTAATCAAGTGCTAATTGTCCGAAGGTGCAAGTTTCAAGAAATTTTTTTCAACAGGGCGCTGCCCCCTTGACCCCTTCCCACTAACCGGCTAGCAGGACCACTATATGCATAGCACACAAATCTTAATAAGTGTTAAGCTACGGTCAGATCCTAAGGGTGCAAATTTGAAGGTTCATAATGACATGTTAATTGCTTGTAAGCATGTAAGTGAGATCAATAGGGTAAAGGCACAACTAAATGGTGAGTTTGAGATAAAAGATTTGGGTCCTGCAAGGAAGATTCTTGGTATGGAAATTACACGAGATCAAAAAGCTAGAAATTATGCATATCTCAAAAGAGCTATATTGAAAAAGTTCTAAAGAGATTTGGTATGCAAAGTGCAAAGCCAGTTAGTACTCCATTTGCAGCTCATTTTAAATTATCTGCAGAAATGGCACCACAGACAAACGAGGAAGAGGAGTTCATGTCTCGAGTACCTTACTCTAGCACAGTTAGAAGTCTAATGTATGCCATGGTCTGTACTAGACCAAATATTGCACATGTGGTGAGTGTTGTTAGTCGATATATGGCTAACCTAGGGAAGGCTCACTGGTAAGCTGTGAAGTGGATACTTAGATACTTGAGGGGTTTAACTGATGTGGCTCTGGTCTTTGGCAAGCAAGTAAATAAAGTTATTAGATTTTGTGACTCAGATTATGCTGGTGATCTTGATCATAAAAGATCCTTGACTGGTTATATTTTTACACGTGGAGGTAGTGCTATAAGTTGGCATTCAACCTTATAGTCCACAGTTGCCTTGTCAATGATAGAGGCAGAGTATATGGCACTTACAGAGGCAGTGAAGGAAGCATTATAGCTTAAAGGTCTAGTAGGTAACCTAGGTATAACTCAAGAAGATTTTACTATGTATTGTGATAGTCAAAGTGCAATTCACTTATCCAAAAATTAGATGTATCATGAAAGGACAAAACATATTAGTGTCAGGATGCATTTCATTCAAGATGTCACAACACGAGGTGACGTGTTGGTGGAGAAGATTGCCACTTCTAATAATCCAGCAGACATGATGACAAAAGCTCTTCCATCAATAAAGTTTAAAAATTGTTTGGTCTTAATTGGCATACACAAGTGTTGATTACTTGCAACCTGGTTTATGGAATTTAAGCCAAGGTGGAGATTTGTAATGAATGGCTTAAATTCATTACTTTATTTAACAAGTAAATATAAGCCATTAGTTACTAATGGTTAAGATAAAGATTAATATGGTTCATTAATCTTTTATATGTAAGTATAAATACATTGCTTGTTTTCAATTGTAATCATCCAATTCAGAAATAGAAAAACATATCCAATTCAATTGAGAAAGAAAAATATAAGGAATTAATTTCCTTTGAGAAGAGAGATTGTAAGAGATAAGAATTGTTAGAGAATTCATTTTGTAATTTATTCTTTTTTCCACATAAAGAGATTCTCATTCGTTGGCACTCAATTAAATTTCTCCATCAAAGTTACATTTTTACAACACGATCTCATTGATATATGGGATTGCATAATCAAAGAATGGAAACCTCCATTAAAAATAGTTGATGATGTTGAAGAATTGGTTCGTAGAGAGGAATGGGTGGAGATACAAAGAAAAGCCAATGGTAAAAATAAAAGAGCCATGGAAATTCTTCTTAATGCACTCTCAAGAGAAGAATGTGGTAGAGTTCAACATTGTTCAAGATTGTTCAAGTGCTTTTAGCATTTGGAAATCCTTAAAAAACTACCATGAAGGAACTCAACAAGTCAAGGCTAAGAAGATTCAGTTATACACAACTGAATATGAGCTCTTCAAGATGAAACCCAAAGAAAGCATCACTGACATGACAAATAGGCTTCTAGCCCTTGTCACTAATATGAAGAAATTGGGCAAAGTATCCACCTTGAATGATATAAACTACAAGATTCTCAAAACTCTCCCAAGGAAAGACTATAAAGCTAGAATTGCTAGCACAGAAGAAGCTAATGAGGATCTTGGAAAGGTTCCTACTAATATCCTCAATGGAAAACTCCTTACCAAAGAAATGTCTCTATTGTTAGAGAAAGAAGAGAATCAAGAGAAGGAGAAAAAGAAATCCTTAGCTCTCAAATCCTCTCTCAAAAGCAAAAAGGAATGTGAGAGCTCAAGTGAATTAGAGGAAAGTGAAGATGATGATGATGAAGAACTTACTATGCTATCAAAAAAGGTCAAAGACATCATTTAGAGAAGAAAGAAAGAAAAGAGGCCCTTTAGGAGATCATCATCAAATTACAACTCCAACTAAAGCAATGAAAAGAAGAATGACATTACTTGCTACGAATGTGGGAAGCAAGGTCATATAAAAACAGAATGTCCCAACATCAAGAAGAAAAAGAAATGGGACAAGGAGAAGAAGAAGAAGGGTTTCAAAGCAACAGGAGATGATGACTCCTCAAGTGATGAAGAGGAAGAGGATGTTGCAAACTTATGTTTCATGGCCTTAGAGGACTCATCAAATGAGGTAAGCTCTAACTCTCAATCTAGTGATGATATTGACGATATGCATGATGAGGATGACCTAATTAAAGCTATGAATTTAAAATGAAAAATTATAAATCAAAAATGAAATTTTTTAAGGAAAAGCATTCTAAGTTGGAGGAGAATTTTAAAGAATTAGAAAAACTTGTTTTAAGCTTAAAAACCTCCAATGTTAGTTTAAAAACTCATTGGAGGAAATCACCTCTAAAACCTCCTCTTTTAATTCTTTATATAAAGAAAATAATGCTTTGAAAATTGAGGTTGAAGAATTAAGAAACTCAATCTCAAAATTTCACAAAGGAAAAGAAGCCTTGGTTACCCTTATTGTATCACAAAGGCCACCCCTTATGAGACATGATCTTGGCTTTGATAGTTCATCTCTATCTACATCCTCTCCCACTATATTCATAAAGGCTACAACTCCTCAAACCTCTAGTATTGAGGTAATTAATAAGGGAGTGAAAACACACACTTAACCTCCACGTCCCAAAAGGACTCAAAAGGTTATAACCTCTAAGTCCCAAAAGGACTCAAAAGGTTACACTAGATTCAAAAGCTAAGCCTCAAAGAGTTAACCATGCATTTATATATCAAAAGAGATATGCTCAAAGGCACCCACAAGCACAATATAATACTTGTTCATGTATGCATTCATGTCATAATATTGTGAAGAGACCAAAATTTCATAATAATATGTCAAATTTCAAAAGGACTTTCAAGTCTAAACTCAAATGGCATTATTGTATGAAAGATGGTCATATAAATTTATTTTGTTATCTAAGGAAGGCTCAACTCAAGCTTGAGGATTCTTCCAAGGCTAACCGCTAAGAACCTAAATATATTTGGGTACCTAAAACAAGATGATTAATTTTTTTCTTATAGGTGTGTCTCAAATCCACTACCAAGGAAAACAATTGGCATGCTTGATAGGAGCTTATTGCCTTAGACTTTCAAAATTACATAAAATTTCTATTTATATCAAAATTTTATACATTTTATGACATTATTATTCATATTTTATTTTAATATTTAATCTTGAATTGAGGTGGCTCTTAATTCAATAAACATCAAGTTTTTAACTTTCTGCAATGTTCTTGAATTTTTGGTTGCATACTGGTTGCTTTATGGTTGATTTTTAGTATATTTAATTAAATTTGCTTGAATTTGTTTCTCATAATCAATTGATATCTTAGTTTATAAAATATACTTGCTTTATTATATTTATTTTGATATGGAGTAATAATGCCAATTACATTGCATACATCTTTCCTCAAATGTTTTTAAAAATTTCAGATTTTTAAAATTTCGCGGTCGCTACAAGTGAATCACGGTCGTGAGATTCAAAAATATAGCCATTACCTTTTAGCACCCTCAGTCCTGCTCGCGATCTATAAATCGTGAACGCAACTCATGAAATTTTCAAATTTCACGGTCACAATTTAGAGTTTGACAGCTTTTGAAATATAGCCATTTTTTAATGGGTAAAATTGAATTTAATGGAAATATAGCCGTTTTATGACCCTTTTTAACCTATTTTTTGCATATAAATACCCCATTATCTTAGTTTTACACATTCTCTAACACTTCAAACTATTTTTGACCTAAAATTCTACTACTCTCCAACACCTTTCATTTTAAAAGATTTTCTTCCTCTTTTCAAACACTTCTCCATCAATGGCTTCAAGAAGACCATCTAGAAAAGGGAAAGAAGTCCAAACCTCTCAACAACCTTCTCCTCTTGAACTTATGAGGGGAATTACACAAGAAGAAAAATAAAATTTCCTTAGAATTTAAGACAATACCATTCTACCCACCAAAATACCACCCCTTATTTATCTTAAAACCTTAAGCATTGAGGATAGCATTATTGGCTACCTTAAAAATCTAAAGTGGGGAAATTTGTTTTTGTTGATGATGAGGGGTATGATGAATTAACTAGGAAATTTCTTGCCATCCTAGTTGTACACAAAAAGCTTCATCCTACTCGTGGCCATTATGCCATCGATTTTAGCTTCTTTGGCAAACTTTATGAGCTTTCACTCTAAGATCTTGCCATTATTTTTGGGCTTCAAACTGAAAGAGCCTACACTATCAATGATTTCTTTTTTGAACTTAACTTTTTTTGGACTGAGATTTCCATTAAACCGAAATTCAATCCAAAATCTTCTCTTGCCAAACATATCAAAACACTTTCCATTTGGGTTCTCTATAGGATTGTCACCCTCACCATAAATGCTAGAGGAGATGGCAATGAGAAAGTCTCCCAAAGAGATCTTTTCTTCCTTTACTGTCTTGTGAAAGGAAAGAGCATCTAAACCACTCGATTCCTTGTTGATCATTTCTTCCATCTCTCCTGCACCAAAAAAAGTGCAATTCTACTTTCTTCCTGTATCACCACAATAGCCAAACATGTTAGGGTTCTTACTCCACCCAACAAAGCCATTCTCCAAAAACCAATTAAAAAATCCCTTATAGATTTCCAATACATGATTAATGCAAAGGCATTGAGAGAAAAAGAAAGGAAACATGAATGTATTTTTGGAGATTTTGGGATCCAATAAAGAACTAGGAAAAGATCAAGGGTTGTGATAGGTGAACTTAGTCAAGCTTAAGAAGAAGAACCCCAAGTTACTCCCATTATCCCTCCATCTCAACCTTAAGATGAGACTAATAGACTTCTTCAAAAAGTCTTGAGGAGACTATCTCTTTTAGACCATATTCACTAAGACATATTTGATATGCAAGGTGTGAACCCTTAATTTTGCACCATTAAGTATGAGTTTGAACCTTAAAAGCACTTGGGCTCGGTAAATAAACCTTCAGAAGCCGAAAACTCTTAAAATGGAAAAAATCAAAATATTTCTTTTTGGCATTTAAACCCTTAAATCATTCGGGACTGAGTAATGAGTACAATGCAACTAGAATCGTGAAAAATAGATGAGAAATGAGCAAGAAAGGGCTAAAACAAGCGAGACAGGCGAAAACGGGCCCGTTGCCATAGAGTTGTGCAGCATTGCCGCAAAAGCCTCTGCAGAACCCCAAAGGCCTCTGCAGCAATGCCAAAGACCATTGCAGTGCCATAAAGGCCTCTGCGGCAACTTCAGCAAAAATTTGATTCTTTGCAATCTCACATTGGAAATTTATGTTTTCTATGCTTCAACTCTCCCTCTATATATAGAGGACCTCTCCACACTTTAAAATAGCAACTTTCAGAGCTTGAAAAGCATCAATTTCAAGCAAACCACTTTGCATTTGCTCCTTGCTTCACAAAGCAAGTTGGGGGGTTTCTGCTTAATTCTCACCCAACTAGTTTAAGGCTTTCCGTTGTCTACCTGTTCGAAGCAAGTCTCTTGCCCAAGGCTCATGTTCGCCACCCAAGGCTAACTACCACTCACTGTCTGAGGCTATCTGTCACTCGTCGTTTAAAGCCAGCTGCTGCCCGCCGTTCGAGGTAAGATTCTTTTCCTTTAATTCTTTTTTGTCTAAATTTTCTTACCTCTTTTAGTTAGTTAATTACATTAATTTATCTAGGTTGCTAGGTAATCAACTCGGTAATCAATTAATTAACTCAACCCTCTTTTAATCAATCAATCAAAATATGATAAATTGGATAGGCTAAACTAACCCTTTCGTAAGAAGGGAGAACTGAATGGCTAGGCTAAACTAACCCCTTCACAAGAATGGAGAACTGCATGGGTTTTGATTCCCATTCAAAGGGATATGTAGGCATGCTTGGTTCAGGCATTGAATCCAATTAAAACTAACCAACTTTCCCCCCTATCACCTTCTTCACTTACTATTATTTTATTTTCTTTTACTTTGTTATTAGACTTAGTTTGGGAAATGTGTGACCTCCCTAGAACCCATAAGGGTTAGAGGAGGTATCCCCTTAGTTTGAATTTCATTGTAATATTAACTCTCTTTTATTTCGAATTCTAATTGTGTATAAACTTGGTGGATTGAATGATCATGCATATTATAAATTGTTCATGCATTTTAATTTATTTATGAAATATATTTTAAGTCACTCTTATATTAATTGGCCAAACTTATTTTGTTAAAATAAACCGAAAACCTAGTCCTCGAATCCTCTTTAGTTTCAAGGCTAGTGATCCTTTTTCTTTTGGGTAATAATTGAAGTCAAATGAGTTTTTTCCTTTTATTTTCCCAAATAAAAATAAATTAAGGTGGCGACTCTAAGAAATAATTTTCAAACCTATCAAAGATAAACTCGAGGGCTTTCTCGTGAGTTCTTTCCCAAATGAGCATTTTGATTCCCTTAAGCAGATCGGACCGGTGCCTGGGTGAGGTCTCATAGTTGGCGACTCCAATGGGGACTAACTTTCTTTTAATAAAAGAAAAAATAAGTGGACTACTAATTGGTTTAAAAAGAGTTTGTGACTTTGCATGCATCACTTGCATAGGCTCTTTGTTATTCAACCTAGTTTTAGGAAAATAATGGATAGTGAGTAGCATCGAGTGGGTAACCCTCCTTAGGTCTATTCGCCGACAGTGAAATCATCCACCCTGCGATAAATCCTTTGATCTTTTCAAAGGTGTAACGAGTATGCACATACTGTTGGATCTATACGAGGCTCCTTAACTCATATGTGGTTAGGTATATCATTGTTCTAGTGTGACAGGTACCTTGTACAAGCCCCCTTACCCTTTCATGTAATGAACTAGTTGTAGGTTATATATACCACAATTAAAACTTTGCATCTTTGCATTCTCATGAAATGTTTTCCTTATGCATATCATACATCCATATTATATAATAAAACATGCATTCATCTTAAGTCTAGGTTATACCTTGAACCGAAGAAAGGTCATATACTCACTTTTATCCCAACACCTTCACTTCTAAACTTTAAACACTCTTACCTCTATCCCATTCACCTATGCCCCCATAAACCTTAAGTCATCACCCTAAACCTTACCCTTTTACCTTAGCCTTTAACCTAAACACCAATACTCTAACCCTAAATCTTACCCTTTTGCCTTAGCCTTTAACCTAAACACCAATACCCTAACCCTAAAACTTACCCCTTTACCTTAGCCTTTAACCTAAACACCAATACCCTAACCCTAAACCTTATCTCTTTGCCTTAGTCTTTAACTTAAACACCAATACCCTAACCCTAAACCTTACCCCTTTACCTTAGCCTTTAGCCTAAACACCAATACCCTAACCTTAAAACCTTACCCCATTACCTTAGCCTTTAACCTAAACTCCAATACCCTAGCCCTAAACTTGAAACCTAATTTCTCTAGCCTTAACCTTAAACACCTCTAACCTTAAACACTGTTACCTTAACCATACCCAAAATGTCTTCACCCTAAATTGTAACCTAAAAACATCTCTACCCTCCTCTTACCCATACCTTGCCAACTTAGCCACAAGACACCGTTGCCTAACATTCTTGGCCCATTACCTTCAAAACCAATCCATTACCCCCAGATTGACAGATGCCTATACCCTATACCCTAAATCATCAAGACAGTACCCTAAGCTTAATACCTTTGGCCCAACACACTACCCTAAGTCAAGTACCTTTGGTTCAACCCAATGCCTTAAGCTTCAGACCTTGACCTATACAACCTTAGGAAATTCTCAAAAGCCCAAATGCAGCTAGCTCATAACATCAAGAGGAATCTTTTTCCTCAAAGTTCATATGTCTATATTCCTGCTTCTTTCCCAAGCACTTATCTTATTATTTGATTTGGTTTTTAAAGGTATTAATGGCAAGCCTGACTAACATGAAAGCTCTAATTAACCTACTCAAGAGGCAAGAAGAGAACTTTCAAGTTATCCTCATCTCTATCTTGGATGCTCAATGAGTCAATTTCAACTAGGCTTTAGCTAGCCAACAATCTAGTTTCAATAATACCATAATCCATCTTACTTCTGCTTTTACTAATGCTTTGAGTTTCCAACGCCAACTTATCATCGATGAAGTGAGAGGAATGCTGAACCAAGCTAAGGCCATTAATGCTAGACCTAACATTGACATTACTCATGATTTTACATCCTCAATCTCAAATGCTATTCTAGCCTCAACCAGGCCATCAGTCTTAGATACTAACCTTGCCTCTTCTTTGAATTCTTTTCAAAGTAAGGAAAACTCCACCTCTTTTGCTATCAAGAGACCTTTGGAGCTTAACATTGATGCACTAGAGCAAACCCCCATAATGGAAAAAGGTGTAAGAAAAGTAATACCTCCACTCCCCTTGCCTTTACTGAATGGAAGAATAAAGACACCTACACTCCCCTTATTGATGTTGAGCGGGAGAATATAAAGGAAGCTACCATAATTGGCTGGTGACCCTTGCAATCTCGACGAAGGGCTTTCACAGATTTAGGAGTTCCATTAGCAGTGGTTTATAAGAAGGTTTTGGAAGCAAGAATGATAAGACCCTTGGAATTAAGAGTCCCTCCTAACCCCTTACCAAAGAGCTACCACCCTAATGAATATTATGAATATCATCAAGGAACGGGGCACCAAACCAATGTATGCAAAGCTTTGAGACACAGAATCCAGGATCTGATTAATAGTGGTGACATCATCCCTCCTAAAGTAAAACCCAATTCAACCCCACCTTACCTTAGCCCTAAGTGGCATGACATGAAAGAGTTCAAGTTCAACTAATCTAACCTGTCTGAGATTGAAATCCAAGTTTGAGTTTAAATCTCAAAATTTGAGTCTAAATTTGAGTCTGTGTCTATTATTTTATTCTCCTTTTTATGTATTTTTCGTCAATCATGTTAATCTCCTTTTATTATCTTATAATAAAATTTTTCATTGCAATAAAACATTCATATTTATTTATGCACTTTGTCTTTTCTTGTTTTAAACATGGATGAGCTTTGAAAAAAAAAAGAGAAAAAGAGAGAAAAAAGATAAAAAATAAAAATAAAAAAAAGGAGAGAGAAATGAACAATCAATTGAATCCACCATAGCTAGCATATATTGAGGTGCTATCAACAATTGATTTGCCAGCTCCTAACTAAAGTAGGTCAAGAAATAGACCTCTCATTAAATATTTAAAGCACAAAATCAAAAAATACACATCAACAAGGGGCAACAAGTTCTTCAAATCCAAAATTCAAATGTTAAAGCCCCTCAAAGTAAAGAAAAGCGACAAATCATGGTGGAATGTTTTCTCCCAAACTTTATTAATCTAAGCTTGCTAAGTTGAAAACCTGAAAAGGGCGGCTTAGGCAAAAGTTAGAGATAAAACAAAAAAAAAAAATAGAGAAAGCTCATCCTAGTTATCTTCCTTCATATCATTCAAAGTTTGTCAAATCAGGTTCAATCAATCCGTCTCGTCTCATATCTTCAAAGTCGTCCTTCCTTACTAGAGGCTCATTCTCTAAAGTGATATTGTCTTCTACACCGTTATCTCACAATGGGGGCATATCTTTCTAGGTCATCATCATCTTTTTTTAATTCGTCTCATCACTTAGCTCAAACAGCTTAAGCACAATCTCTCACATTGCTAGTCTGTTATGTTCCCATCTCTCATTGGGAGCATGAACCCCAAGTTATCTTTTCTCATCAGTCCTTTAGCTACTTTTTAGGGCACTTCCTTTCATCCAGTCTGTCATCTACATTCAAGCCAATAAAGTGTCACTCTAAATGTCTCTTCAATCTCAAAACAACAAGGTTAGCTTGGCTTGTTCTTTTCCGTGAATCATGCTACAAACATCAAAATCATATAAACCCCCTGATCCTTTTCAAAATTTCCAACCCACCTTTAAACCATTCCCAAACTTCATAATGTTCAATCCCAAGTCTCGTTGGAAAAATCATACCAACCTTTCAAGCTTAAACCTCATAACTCAAGCCTCGTACCACCCTTTTCTTGGCAAAGTCTCATCATTTTCTAAGGGCCAAGTCTATGGGCAGAATCAAAGATCCTAAGTCTTTCAAGACTCATCGTCCTTAAAGCCAACTTTCTCTAGCACAACCAAAAACAAGTCATGTCTTACAAAGCTTAAAAGGGCTCAAACCACTCAAAGCCTAGTCATTTCATGTCTCATTAGTAAAATCTCATCATCCTTGAAAAAAAAAAAAAAAAACCAAGCCTCCTTGGCAAATTGCATCATTCATAAAGTCTAAGTGACTCAAGGCTTATATAACAACCCACATCTACCCTAGGAGTTTTAGTGACAAATTATTTGAATTTAAGGTTATTGTGACAAATTGTGTGACTACATGAAAATTCATACGTGATGTGATTTATAAGTTTGGGACATGTTAAATTAATTTTAATATTTCTAATATGAATTATTATTGTGAAATAAATGGTTTAAATCAAATGCATTAGCATAAAATAATTTATTTTTCATAAAATAAATTTTCATGTAAAAAGATGATTTTAAAGCATAAAAATAATTTTATGAGTATTTTAAACTAATTTTTAAATAAATGTTTTGGAGGGAATTTTATAGAAAATAATAAAAAAATATTTTATTTTTAATTACCTATAATTAGCCTTAAATTAATTAAAAAGCACAAATACCCAAAAGCTCACTACATTAAAACACTTCTAACCTAACTTATTAAGGGTAATCTTGGAAATTTCACCCAAAACCATAATATTTAACCTAGATTTCAGCCAGCCCTTCATTCCAATAGCCACCATTGTGTTATTTTATTATTTTGGCAGAAAATTTCCCTCAAAATATTTCTCTATACCGAAATTCATAAAAATCCTTTCAAACTTGCAATTTCGCAATTGTTTCATAAGTTTTTCTTTTCCTTTCAATTTGCTATTTGATTTTTATGAAAGTAATCTTGGAAAAATTATTTTGAACTGAATATTTACTAATTTTTATTGATAAAATTCAGGCTAGGTGATTTCTTGGGAGAAAAATCAATTTTTCTACCGAAAGCACCAACCTCTCTACTCGATTTCTCCAAAGGTGAATCCTATAACTCAAAATTAAAATTTTTATATATAAAACATACCAAGGGGGTGATTTTTATATCATTGATTTCTAAACTGATTTTTGATGTCTTTTAATGAAAAATATTGGATTAAATTATATTTTTGCATATTACTTTATGTGAGGCATCGCCTAAGCACCGGTCCGATCCGCCGAGGGATCAAAATGCTCTTGGGAGAAACTCCACAATTGGAACTCGCTGTGAGTTCAGAAAATTGATTTGTGTGATTTGAAAGTTGAAAAGGGAGTTGCCACTTTAATTTACTTATTTTAATTGGGAAAATTAAAGAAAACCCAAATTGATTGACTCCAAAAATGATTTGATTTTATCCCAATGAAAAGTGCACCAATCTGCGAGTGACCAAGGAGGGCTCGGGGATCAGGTTTTGGTAATTACACAGTTAAGAAAATGTATTTTCTTTAGTTTGGCTAAAAATGCAAAATAACTCTTCAAAAAGAATTTTTGTGTATGCATGTACAGGAATATAATGATGAATGAACAGATATATATATATATATATATATATATATATATATATATATATATATATATATATATGATGTGATGGAATGACAATAATAAATAAATAGGCAAGATAAATTTTACTTAATTATTACAATATCAAAACAAATGAAATAAAGGGGATCTTTCCTCTAGCCCTTATGGGTACTAGGAAAAGCACACATTCCCCAAAATAAACAAAATAAAAAATCATTAACAAAGGATTAATTAAAATAAATTAAAATAAAAAAGGACTAAATATTGATAAAAAGATTTTGGAGTTGATGCCCTTCAGATTGGCAGCCTGCATATCCTATTGAATAGGAATCAAACCCCACGCAGTTCTCCTTTCTTGCGAAGGAGGAGTTTTAAAAATGTGTTGGTTTGCTTATTAACTTAATTCTGATCCTTAAATTAATAAGTTTTTTAGATCTTTTCAGTTTTAAACCTAAAGAAAATTCTAAATCTGAATTTAGAATTTTAAAATAGGAAAGGGATTATACCTTTGCTTTTCTTGGCTTTCGAACGAATGGAACTAGTTTTGTTCCGGATCTCAACTCCACCTTAAATTCAAAGGAAGCTTGGAATCTGGATCTAGAAACAGCAAATGTGTGAGTATAAGAACGAAAATATGCTTTGAAATATGCCTCAATTGCTTTGAAATGCTCTAGAATGCTTAAGAATTCATTGAAAATCGTGTCAAATGAGGCTGGAGGAGGCTCCTATTTATAGAGCTGCCAGAGGAGGTGCCGGCGGTACGGACGGCGGCGTCGGTGCAGTGTCGGCGGCAGGGGCGGCACGGCCGTTATGGCAGAACGCCGACATCCCATTGATGCCACGCACGGCAGCACGAGCATGATCAAGTGGCACGAGATGCGTGCCGCCTTTTGGGAGGCACGTTTGACGACAGCACGCCACTTCATGCGGTTTGACCTGTTTTCGTCCGTTTCAGGCCCGTTTCAGTTTTGATTCGAGCTTAGTTTGATCCTGTGGGTTCGTGACTGAAAAGCAGTTGACTGGAGGAGGAAAGATTCAGGAAATTTATTTTTCTACGGGGCGCTGCCCCCTTGACCCCTGCCCGCTAAACGGCTAGCGGGACCGCCGTATGTGTAGCGCCCTATTCTTAGTAGGTGTTAAGCTGCAGCCGAATCAAGAGGTGCAAATTTGAGGGTTCACACTGTAATGACCGAAAAGTTTTAAAAAACAAAAGAATTCATAGTTGGAAAATTCTATGATTTTTTTTGTATATATGGCTGCCAATTTGTGAATGGATGGATTCTAAACTGATATTTATTTTGTTTGGATGAGAAATAACAATTTAAATCATGTGTTTGCATATCGCGGTAATGAATGAAAAGTGCAAAAAGTGCGAAAACTCATGATTTTCACCCTAAACCTTGAAACTTGGAATTTTCATGCATAATTTGATCAATGGCTGCCGATTCATACATGAGGATGTTCTAAACTAATATTTACTATGATTAAATGAAAAATAATGATTTAAAACACCTGTTTACATATTACTGTAATGACCAGAAGATATCGAAAACAAGAAAACTCATGGTTTTGCATCCTAAAACCCAAAATTTGAATTTTCATGTATGAAACATACCTATTGCTGTCGATTCATGTAGATTAATGTTCTAAAATAATTTTTGTTGTGTTTACATGAGAAATCTTAATTCAAACTATGTTTTTACATATTACTATAATAGACTAAAAGTGCGAAAAGTGAGAAAAATTCAGTTTTCCTTTTAATGGAGCATTCAGCCTACTAAGGGATTTTTATCTCAATGTCTATAATTTTTATGTGATGTGTTTCAATAATTATTGACATGTATGTATGTATGATGAATGGTTAAATTGCATATTATTGAAGGGAAGACACTAGACAAGCCTAAAGGCACTTTGGTATACTTAAGATATCTTAACCTTATATTATGATTAGAATGTGAATGTGATTGAGAAATATGGAAATAGATATTATGATGACTTGATAATGAATTAATGGTCTTGCGTTGATGAAGTGATTGATTAAATGAATGGATCATAAGGGTTAAGCATGATACTTGAGAGGCTATTGATAAATTGACATATATGAAAGTGTTAAGTGTACTAAGTTGATTGTTAAAGTGAATTGATATTAAGATAATGATATTGTGTTGACCTTAGAAAGGTATTGACATAAATTATGATGTGTTTTCATATGAGTCTATAAAGGCTAAATGTACGAGACTTTTAAAGTCAACATATTATGTGTAAGTAATGAGTGCACTTCTATGTGCAACTCTAAGTGTATATGAATGTTATATGTGCATTAGGTAGTTATGGGTTAGGATAGCATGATGATTAAATGAATACTAAGTATTGAATTAAATATTATGTTAGGGCTTGAGGAGCTTTAGAGGTTCAAAAGGGCTATGTGTACTAGGAGCGAAGAAACCACAAGGTGAGTAAACATTGTATTCATTCTACAAGTGTGAGTGAACACTGTATTCATGTTACAAGCGTGAGTAATAATATGTTTTGTTACAAATATGTAATATCATATTATGTGCGCCTTTGACATTCTTGAAACCCAAGTCCTTTCCATTCTAAAATGAAATTATATGGTTTTCTTATTAAGCTTGGGTTGCCAAAGGACAATTGGTGCAAACTATTTTTGTTTATCCAATGATAATTCCTTTGTGATTACTGCCCTAACTTATATTCTTTCTGGAATTACACTATTATTGTATCTTTTGTCCAAAACGTTAAACTGCTATTATTATTGGGATACATGTTATTGTTGGCTTAAATGTTATTGTTATATGTGATTACCATTAGCTCTTGCTGTGGTACCTTTAACCCTTTTTATGTAGAAATCCTCGTACCGATGCGAGTAATCATTGGCTATATGATCCTCGTACCAATGCGAGTAATCATCGGCTACGTGTTCGAGTGATATGGCAATAGCCTTCACTTTATGTGTATGTGTTCGAGTGATTATGGTAGTAGCCTTCACTCTATGTGTTCGAGTGATTATGGCAGTAGCCTTCACTCTATGTGTTCGAGTGATTATGGCAGTAGCGTTCACTCTATGTGTTATGTGTTATAAGTGTGATTTCTGCGAACCTTTCTAAAATTACAAACTATGAATCATGAACTATAAGTTATGAACTATGAGCCCTTTCTAAGGGATATGTGTTATTGTACAAGCCCTATTTTTTACTCATTGAGATCATCTATCTCACCCCTTTTTCCTTGTATAGTTCCAGGTCAGCAAATGTGAGGAGGCAAGGTAATGGCTCAAGCATTCTACTTCGCTTGGGGATTTTCTTGTTAAAGTCATTAATAATACCATGCTATAAAGTGTTGTCGTTAGATGCTCCATGAATATTTATTTTTGATATTTATTTTGAGATGTTATTACCTATTAAGTTTTCGAGTGGATTATGAATATTTTCCTTATGGATTCTATGTGAAGTGTCTAATTATTGTCTTCCGCAACTAAAGGTTTTCATATAATGTTTTAAATGAGTTATTGAATAAAGTTTGGTACTATCCTAGGCATGATTTGTATATGTGTCAATAGGTTCTGTAGGCATGGGTGACCTTATGTCTCCCCGTATTCTAGGACCGTCATATCTCAAAAGTTAGGATGTGACATACTAACCGTATGATAGGCAAGAAAACCTCATGCAATCATGACAATGGGCAAGCCCCTATCCATTAGCCTATGTTATCCATATGACCAAAGCCTGGAACACCATACCTAAGATAAAAGCAACCATCTTCCAAAGAGATCCAAAACACCCTTGTAGAAGAGTCCAAACTTAGAAGCCTAAGCCCAAAAGCCTTCACCATGAAGCCTAAGCCCAAAAAGCCTTTACTATAAAACCCAAGCCAAAAAGCCTTTACCATGAAGTCCAAAGAAGCCTTCACTATGAAGCCCAAATCAAAAGCCTTCAGCATGAAATCAAAACCAAGAAGCCTTCACTATGAAGCCTAAACTAAGAAACCTTTACCATAAAGCCCTAGCTTGAAAGCTTTCCTCATGAAACCCACTCCCAAAAAAAACCTTCATTTATGAAGACTATAATCTCCTTTAAGGACAAATCTAACCAAGCCTTTCCTAACTAATTTCTTAGCTTGACCTTTCCTCTAAGCCAAACCAAACTGAGCCTAAGGCAGAAATTGACCGAGTCTTTCAAATAAACTCCCTAAGCTGAAGCGCTAAACCTAACTAAACCTACCATATGAACTTCCTTGAGGATAAGCCCCACAAGTTGACCTTCCACAAACCTTCCAATCTAATCATTTCTAAAGACCTGACCCTCCTTATCAAGCTCTCCAGTCCAACCTCAAAACAAATCTTCCCTAAAGTCATACCTATCTCAACCTTTTAAACTGAACAACCCAATCTTTTCCAAGACCACATCTTACTTAACGTTCCTGAATGACTTCTTACTAAGCCAAACTAATAGCCATTAACTAACCAATCTCATACCTAACATGCCCACTTCACCTCTAGGCTAACCAATCAACCAAAAAACCAAATGGCCAAACCACTTTCCTCTATCATTCAAAAGTAGGGGCAACTCCCTTCCAAATATTTATCTTTCTAAAATGGGAGCATCTTTCTCCCAAAAATCAACACTTTTATATCAAAATTGACCCTTCACATGTTCAAGGTATTAGATTATTGCATAATTATCTGGCATTTTTTGCATTGAATAGGATCATGAATCAAGGCAAATTGTCAAAACTCTCAAAGAAAGACAAGATCATCATCATCATTCCTATCAGACAAGATCACCACTTCATCGATTCCTACTAAACAAGGTTGCTTCAAGCCTACCAGACAAGATCACCACTTTATCGATTCCTACCAGATAGGATCATCATCATATTCCTATTAGAAAGGATCATCACTTCGTCGATTCTTACCAGATAGGGTCATCTTCTTTCCTACCAGACAGGATCATCATCATCAATTCCTACCAGACAGAGTCGTCATCACCACCACTTCATCAATTTCTACTAGATAGGGTCGTCATCACTAACACTTCGTCGATTTCTACCATACAGGGTCGTCATTACCACCACTTCGTCGATTCCTACTAGACAGGATCATCATCACCACCACTTCATCGATTCCTACTAGACAGGGTCATCATCATCACCACTTCATCGATTCTTACCAGACATGGTCATCATCATCACCACTTCGTCGATTCCTACTAGACAAGGTCGCCATCATTCCTACCAAACAGGAACATCACTTTTAGCTCCTATCAATTATCATATACTACTAGCCACTAGATCTCCCAAATATACCAGGGGCATCTTCCTTAAAATTCAACCACACCTCTCACCCAAATGTCTAAACTCTGACCCAAACATTAATTTGATTCCTTTTACTATCTCCTATCCTCAGATTCACTGTCATCAGAATTGCCTTTTAGACAAAGACAATTCTAATAAGGGGGCAGTTATGAACCCTTAATTTTGCACATTCTAGTATGCGTTTGAACCTTAGAAGTACTTAGGCTCGGTAAACAAACATTTAAAAGCTAAAAACTCTCAAAATGGAAAAAATAAAATATTTCTTTTTGGCAATAAATCATTCGAGACTAAATAATGAGTACAACGCAACTGGAATCATGAAAAACGGACGAGAAACAAGCAAGAATGGGCCAAAACAGGCGATATGGGCGAAAACAGGCCTATTGCCACAAAGTTGTGCAGCATTACTGCAAAAGCCTTTGTGGAACCACAAAGGCCTCTACGGCAACACCGCAAAGACCTCTGCAACACTGTAAAGGTCTCTGCGGTAACTCTGGCAAAAATTTGATTTTTTGTAATCCCACATTGGAAATTTGTGTATTCTATGCTTGAACTCTTCCTCTATATATAGAGGACCTCTCCACACTTCAAAATAATAACTTTCAGAGCTTGAAAAGCATCAATTGCATTTGCTCCTTGTTTCGCAAAGTGAGTTAGGGGGTTTCTCTTTGATTCCTACCCGACTAGTTTAAGACTTTCCGCCGCCCCGCTGTTCGAGGCAAGTCTCTTGCCCAAGACTCGTGTCCGCCGCCCAAGGCTAGCTACTGCCCTCCGCCTAAAGCTAGCTGCCACCCGCTGTTTGAGCCTATCTGCTGCCCACCGTCCAAAGCCAGCCGCTACCCACCGTCTGAGGTAAGCTTCTTTTCCTTTAATTCTCTTTTGTCTAAATTTTCTTGCCTCTTTTGGTTAGTTAATTAAATTGATTCTTCTGGGTTGCTAGCTAATCAACTCGATAATCAATTAATTAACTCAACTCTCTTTTAATCAATCAATCAAAACATAATAAAATGACTAGGCTAAACTAACCCCTTTGCAAAAAGGGAGAACTATGTGGGTTTTGATTCTCATTCAAAGGGATACGTAGGCATGCTTGGTTCAAGCATCAAATCTAATTAAAACTAACCAACTTTCCCCTTATCACCTTCTTCAATTACTATTATTTTGTTTTCTTTTACTTTGTTATTAGCTTAGTTTGGGGAATGTGTAACTTCCCTAGAACCCATAAGGGCTAGAGGAGGTATCCCCTAAGTTTGGATTTATTGTAATATTAACTCTCTTTTATTTCGAATTCTAATTGTGTATAAATTTTGTGGATTGAATGATCATGCATATTATAAATTGTTCATGCATTTTAATTTATTCATGAAATATATTTTAAGTCACTCTTATATTAATTGGACAAACTTATTTTGTTAAAATAAACTGAAAACCTAGTCCCCAAATCCTTTTTGGTTTCAAGGCTAATGATCCTTTTTCTTTTGGGTAATAATTGGAGTCAAATGAGTTTTTTTCTTATATTTTCCCAAATAAAAATAAATTAAAGTGGCGACTCTAAGAAATAATTTTCAAACCTATCAAAGATAAGCCCGAGGGCTTCCTCATGAGTTCTTTCCCAAATAAGCATTTTGATTCCCTTAAGCGGATCAGACCGATACTTAGGCAAAGCCTCACACAAGGTCATATGGGTCTCCCTCAATGTAACCTCCAAGATTGGCAATTTAGTGAAGAAGAGGAGGAGACACATGAAGAAGAAGAGGCCCCTCAACAAGAAGAAGAGGAACCCAAAGATGGAGGAGATGCTTCTTAAATTTTTAAAATTTTTTTTGTTTATCTTACTTTGTTTCAAATTCTTTTTATGCATTTTAATATGGCATTATCCGTCTTCAAATTAATGCAATTATGAATTTTCTCAATTTTACTCTTGTGTGCCTAAATATTGCTATTCTATTTTCTCCTTATGCAAAGTTCTTTATTCAATTCATTCTTTCTTGATATTGCCAAAGGGGGAGAAAACTTTAATAAGAACTTAAATATAAAACAAATATGTTAAAAAGGGAGAATATGATAAGGGGGAGAAATATATTTATAATATGTTGTTTATGGTTAATTATTCAAAAATTTTTTTGAAATATTCTTTAAATATGTTTTTCTTTGCATCAATCGAGGGGGAGTAATCTCAATTCTATTTAATTTTAAATTATTTTATATTTAAATTTAATTTGATTGTCAAAATAAAAAAGGGGGAGATTGTTGACCTAAGTTATTTCAAAACTTAGTCAATTTCTATTTTGATATTGCCAATCAAATTAAAAGCTATCTAATGTGTTTTTAAGTGTCTATTTTACATATTAGAACATGTTTGATAGATTGGATTTCAAAGAAACTCAAAATCTCCCAAAGTATATAAGTCTACTTCTGAGTCGCGACCATTATGCAAAAATCGCGACCGCGGCAACCAAATCGCGATTGCGACTAAGTTATCGCGACCAAGATCTTCAAAAGGCACTTAATTCAAAATTCATATCGAACAAATTGCGACCTCATTCGCGACTGTGACTCTGAGTGTAATATTGGATTAGCAACTGCAAAATACTAGTCGTGACCACGACTTTCATACTGAATTCAAACGTTGCAACGGACATATGAAGGAGCCAACAAATAAAAGCCACATGTCACTAGCTTTTGTGAAATCTGGAGATCGCGGCTGCAAAAATGTATTTGCAACCACAAAATTTTAGTCGCGCCTGCAAAAAATATTAGTAGCGACCGCGACTTTGGTCAAAATGTAGATTTGAAGTAAGATTTTAAAGCTATTATGAAATCATTAACTTCATGCTATTTTTAACAGGAATTTGAAGAAGAACATCATATAAATACCTTCTTCAAACATCTTAACAAAAGAAAAACATCTATTAAGAGCTAAATCTTTGCAATTTCAAATCTCATATCTTATTCTTTATTGTTATCATTTGATTATTGGACGAGCATTGATTGCTCAAGTTAGGTTGAGTGTTAGCCTTGAAAACACAAAGTATTGGGTTGAGAGTGATCCATTAGAAAACTCTTGTATAGGTTTAAGTGTGAGTTTAAGAGAAACACTTGAAAGGGTTGTGTGTGAGCCATTGAAACACGTTGTAAGTTTAGAGTGAGCTTGAAACTCCTTGTTAGTATCAACTAGTAATGGGACACCCAATTGAGATTGGGGAGTGGACGTAGGGTTTGTTAATACCTGAACCACTATAAAATCGATTGTGTTCATTTTCTTTCCTTATCTCCTTTCTATCTAAATTTTTAATTTCCCACCAATTCAACCCCCCTTATTGGTGCATAAGGGCAAACAAGTGGTATCAGATCATTGATCTCATTCTTCAAACTTAATTGTGTAAGAAAAGATCAAAATGGCTAATGAAGCGGTGCATCATCTCAAGCCACACTTTGATGACACTGATCATGTGCATTGGAAGTATAGAATGCAGGTATATCTTGATAGTGATCTCATTGATGTATGGGATTGCATAATCAAAGAATGGAAACCTTCATAAAAAAATAGTTGATGATGTTGAAGAATTAGTTCCTAAAGAGGAATGGGTGGAGGCACAAAGAAAAGCCAATGGTAAAAATAAAAGAGCCATGATAATTCTTCTTAGTGCACTCTCAAGAGAAGAAGGGCATTAAATATTTATCCTAAATGTCTATTAAATCCTTATATAGATAAGGAGTTTTCAAAATTTGAATTCACGAATGGGTTTGTTGGTGATGAGGAAGAGACTTTGAATGGGTTACCTTGTGTAATATTTGAAAATCCAAAAATTGAATTTGTTGGAGGTGTAAAGGAAGGTGGCTTAAAATTTACAGTGGGGTTTGAAGATTTTGGGAATTCCGCGTTTGATTTTCCAAGGCACTCTTCTTCCTCCTCTCAAACGTTTGTTACTCTTTTTGCTTCTTATTTCCACCACCATTCATCTACTGGGCTAAACAAAACCTTGGGCCTGTAGTTCTTGTATTTCAATATTTTTTTGGGCTAATGGAAGGAAAAGAAGCATTGTGTTCATATTTATAAGTTGGCCAACTTATAAATATGAAGGGGGCATTGTTTTCACCTCATACTTTTATCCTATAGTATTATAAGCCTGACCTTATAAAAGCCTAAAACAAAAGTCCAATTTCAAGTCTAGTCTAAATAATTATTTGAATAATTAATTAATTAATTAGTTATTTTGGAGAAATGATGAGCTTAGAGTAATCTAAAAGGTAATAAGCAGTGGAAACTGACAAGTGGCTACAAAGAATTCCCACGTCCATAAAGATGCAGCTGACAAGTGGTTACAAAGAATTTCCACGTCCATAAAGATGCAACACTCTTTAACTCTACCATTAAACCAAAAGAATGGAGCTCCAAGGGAAAAAAGTGGTGCACAACTGGAAGAAGTTCATGGTCGACAGTTATTTCAATCAGTATAAATAGCAAAAACTAAAGCTGGAAAGGGGCAACAATCAATCAGCTAAAACAACAAATCAAACAAATTTCAACTCAATTCAAGATCAATTTTAAATAATTTCATTGCATTTTCAATTTCAATTCCTGTATTTACATTTTATTTGTTATTTTAAATTCCAAGCTATCAATACCTGTAAAAGCAATAATTTTTAATTTAATATAATTTTATTTCCTTTAGCTCAAATTTCCAGTTTATTTCATTCTCAAGCTCACTTAGTTTTCAAATTCAATTACATTCAATCAGGTGCTAGTTACAATTTTAGCATTAACTATCAAACAAAATTAAGAATTCACCAAGATTAAGATAAAAGTTATGCATATTTTATTTTGATTTGTATATCTAAATATATAACACGCTGAATATAAACTTAAAGCCAACAAGCCGAAAACAACATGGTTAAAGGAATCACTTAATTAAATTATAATATATATATGACCATATGAAATTTTTTAGAATGTACATATAATTTAAATAATTTACTATTATCCGTACATTTATATTTATATAAATTATACACAGATCGTAGATATTGCGTATTTAAATTTATTTTTAATTCATGCCAGTATTTTATTTATTATATAAAATTTTACATTTCATATATTTTTATATATTATATTTAGTATTAATTTAATTATTATACTCCAACTTATTTCCTATCCATCCTCTGTACCGATTCAGAATCGGTGGGCCACGCTTGACGTTGAATCCAAGAAATGATATATTTGATATTTTGAAAATTGTAATTGTAAAATGTCAATTTTTAACTGGGTATATTGTTGATCAATTCATTATTATTTTCACTATTTTTCGAACATCAACGGACCATAATAAAACAAAGAAATTGAGATCCAACGGCTGATAGTCTTATTGGCATTGAAACTAAATTAGGTAGAGCCGAGCGGCATTCAAATATAGAGATGACAGCGCTTTCTTTGTTCGCAATATTACGTAGAGAAAAAGTGGAGAGATAACATTAGGGAAAAAAAAAAAAAAAAAAAAGAGAGAAATCAAAGAGATTGAGAGAGAACGGGAAGCTCTGGATTCCTCTTCCGTCCTAACTGACGGTTCATATGCCGGTTGGCTTTCAGGTTTTCTTTATTTGTTTCGTTTTTCTGATTTTTTATTTGATTTGGTTTGATTTGGATCAGATCAGATCCCCTTTGGTTGTTTTTCACTATCTGATTGGTTTGATTTTATGTTAGGGTTAGGGTTAGTTTTTATTTGATTGGATGATTCACTGCAATTTGAATTAGGGTTTGAATTACGATTTTCTAACTCAGGGAATTGATTTGTAATTAAGTAATTAGGGATTTGATTTCTAGCCAATCTGAATATATGAAACATCAGCATTAAATAATCTGAATCTGGGCTTGTTTTGTTTGGTGAAATTTTTCATGTCAATATTTGCATGTCGGTTTGATTGTGGGAGCAACTATTAATTCGTAATTTTTTGTATTTTTTTTTTCAGTTATCAGATCTATTTCACATTTTTTTTTTCTATGGAAGCTCAGTATTTAAATTCTAATGATAGGGTGTGCCGGACTTGGATCTAAATAGCTTCATTTCCTTTCTTGAGACATGGAGCAAGTGCACTTCTGGTCAAATTGCTTCCAGTATCGAGTTTTTTCATTTCAAGAAGTACTCGATTGGCGGTTTCTTGTCCTTGGAGACTTTCTTTTGGTTTCCTTTGTTAACTGCACTTAGTGGTCTGTTTCTCTTTAATGAACAGAACAGAAGACGTGATGCAAATTTTTTCTGACGTGCACTTGTTCATGTAAGCAGGTTATCCATTCCTGTTTTAGCAAAGCTTACACTAGGTTTTTTCTAACAAATTATTTGGTGTGCAGTGCATTGCTGATGCAACATCCAGTCAATGTTTTTGGGAACATTTCTTCAGGGGTACTAAATATATCCTACTTCTCCTTTTTTCCTGTTCATTGTGTTCTTCACGTGTTCTAATTTTGTTTTAACATTTGTGATTTTATTGCAGGGTTAAAGTCTGCAAGGAGCCAATTGAAAGCTGCTTACATAGTTAATACTTAGATAAGCCATTACCTCAAATCTCTGTAGACCTGTAGTTCTTAGGTCACATTTTATTATTGCTCCTGATGGCATACTGGCTTTGAGTGTCAAAATTTCAGTTCACTGAACAATTTCTACGTAGAGTAGATGAGGTAGCTTTTGTTTTTGTTTTTTTGTTATCAAACCCTTGGGTGACTGTCCTAGGCTTAGGGATCCTTCCTTCTGGCTAGAACAATCATTCTGGCTTGTTCCTACTTGTTTGGTGTCACTATGTTTTACAGTCCTTGTTTTATCCTGCCTTCCATGCCTTCTTACTATTTTGAAGTTGCGGGTCTAGCTATGAATAAGGCTGTGAAGCCCATCCCTCAAAAACATTCTGGTTTTGTGCTCTCAGTTACCTCCACGGAAAATTAACTAGACATCAGCTGGACCAAGTTAGTTTTTTGTTCTTTCTACTAGGTTCACCTCCCATAGATGTCATATAGTATTTTTGGGACTTATACTTTTCACTAATAAAGGAAGAGCTTCTTTGTCTGTTCCACAAGGAGAATGGAGAGGTTGGTTGGATTCACTATTGAGTTTCATTCTTATCTTTGTAATAATTGTTGATTTCTGCTTAAAATATTGTGGCACCTTATATAGGTACAAGTTAATCAAGGAAGTTGGTGATGGTACATTTGGTAGTGTTTGGCGAGCAATTAATAAGCAGTCTGGCGAAGTTGTATGTGTGCTTCTACATCTTGTCATATGGCATTTAGTTCTGATGATATTGCTCCTATGAAGCTATGGATTTTCATGTTAATAATTTAATGATTTCTTAATTATGAACAGGTTGCTATTAAAAAGATGAAGAAAAAATATTATTCATGGGAAGAGTGTGTTAGCCTGAGAGAAGTTAAGGTAGTATTTCTTCTACCTTTTTTTCAGAGCTTCACTTTATGTGCCTGCTAAGGATGGATCTTTTTTTCTCACTGCAGTCATTGCGGAAAATGAGTCATCCGAATATTGTGAAACTCAAGGAAGTCATACGGGAACATGACATATTGTATTTTGTTTTTGAGTACATGGTAAGTGCTTTTTCTTCAATTTTCAGTTTGGATTTAATGCTTTTTCATGAGAATGCACATTTAAGGGTTTTTTTTTTTTAAACATTCTTTAATTTCAGGAATGCAATCTTTATCAACTCATCAAAGACAGGGAAAAACTATTCTCAGAAGCTGAAGTCAGGAATTGGTGTTTCCAAGTGTTTCAAGGTCTTGCTTACATGCACCAGCGAGGATATTTTCACCGTGACTTGAAGCCAGGTAGTTGGATATCCTAGGCATGATTCAGTATTCAATGAAAGAAGCTTGTACTGTAAATATTTAGTAGGGATGAAGTTTTTTGAGTAGTGTTGATTAAATGGAAGGTGTTTAAGCACATTGTTAACTTCTATTTGTATGAGATCTCAGCAAATTTTAATGTGCTTTCTTTTTACCCCTTCCCTCCTGTGGTTGCATCATATCATCATTTTTATTCTTTTGCTTTCACTTTATTTAATTTTTTTTTATTGTTTTCTACTTGCAAAATGAAAATATCATTACTCTGATATTCTCTAGTTTCAACTGGATTTCGTTAGCTGTTCTGTTGTATCATCTGCTCCCAGTATTTCCCAACTTTCATATGCTGCAGTTAAAAGTTCATTATCTTACATTCCTTTGCAGAGAATTTGTTGGTTACAAAAGATTCAATTAAAATTGCTGATTTTGGTCTTGCACGAGAAATCAATTCCCAACCACCCTATACAGAGTATGTTTCAACGCGATGGTATGTTTCTCTTTTGCGTTCTCCTTTATGAAAATGTATGCCTGCTATTGGATGGGTAGATACCCACTTGTTTTTTCTTGACACTTGCTTACTTCTAACTTGACATGCCAGGTATAGGGCCCCAGAGGTGTTGCTTCAGTCATTCCTTTATAGTTCTAAAGTTGGTCAGTATCATATGCAAGTAACTGTGAGCAGCTTAGATATTTGCTACATACTTAACTCATGCATTTTCTCCCTTGCAGATATGTGGGCAATGGGTGCTATCATGGCTGAGTTATTCACTCTTCGTCCTCTTTTTCCCGGTACAAGGTACAAGATCTGAATCCTGGTTTAATTTTGGTACTAGGTCAGGGAATTGAAGATTGACCAACATTGTTTTCTGGTGTGTAAATTTTTCTCATCTATTTTGTTATGCTGCAGTGAAGCAGATGAGATCTACAAAATATGCAGTGTGATAGGGAGTCCAACGAAGGAATCCTGGGCTGATGGACTTGGTCTTGCAAGGAGTATTAACTACCAATTTCCACAGGTTGGATTTGCCTATTTTTCATCAATTTTTCCATTGTGGTTGTCTATTTCCTTCGCATGTGTCTTAGTGGTGTTTCCTCATTGGATATCTCTAAAATGGAAATTACTGATAGAGCGGTGTTCACAGAAGTGCTTTAATTTTCTTATGCTTGTCACCTGTGGCCAGCAGGTGAATGTATAAATTATATTCTTTATACACAAATTATATGAGTTTAACATCTGGTTTGACATTTTAGTCGGCTGGCGTCCACCTTTCTGTACTGATACCATCAGCAAGTGAGGATGCAGTCAGCCTTATCAAGGTTAGTATCAGTTTTTAGATTGGTACTTGTTTTTAAGGCCTGTTGTAGCTTTACTTTTTTCTTCCCCCTTTCTTTTGTTTTGCCAAATATGCAGCAACACCCAATTAGGTAGAAGTTATATGCTTGGGTGCTAATATTTAGGATGGGATTTGACTTTTTTTTTTCCCCCTGCTGGGTCCCATGCCCTTTCACTGTAACTGTGTTTTTCTTTTCGACTTGCAGAAGCTTTGTTCTTGGGATCCACACAAGAGGCCTGCAGCTGGAGAGGCACTTCAACATCCTTTCTTCCAGGTATGTTGTGGATAATATGTTGTGGAGCTAATTTTTCAGGTGAATCACCCAATTTAGAAGTTTATCCATTTGACATGGCAGAGTTGTTTCTATGTTCCTCCAACCCTTCGCTCCAGAGCTCCTGTTACTAGAACTCCTCCATCAGGTTTGTCTTTTATTGGAATTGATGGTTTCTCAAAGCATTAATTGCAAAAATGCATTTCTATTATGGAATGCTTGCTTATTGAGATAACATATTCTACTAGCTTAATTTTTTTGATGTGCTGCAGCTGGACCAAAAGGCAACTTGGAGCAACAATTTGCTAGGAGGCAGCCAGGGGCTTTGTCTAATTCGAAAGTCACTCACAGTTTTTTGTCTCCGAAGTTAAACTCTTCCCTGAGCACAGGTTGATATAATTTAATTCGCATTTGAATTTTAAGTTATTTTGCATTTTGAGTACAATATTTTTTCACCTATGTCTTTTTAAATGATCTGCATATGTTTTTTTTTTTTTTACTTCAGCGAAGTATGCTATTTGTATTTCCTTTTGGATCACTTTTATTTGTGTATGCACATGCATGCTTAAGGTTCCATTCTAATGTTACAAGATCTTGTATAAATCAGGTGTTAAAATTAATTGCTGAGCCATTATCAAATGATTTTTAAATTTAGGGTGGATTCCAATATAATCTGCTGATCTGATATAATCCTAATGTTGCAGGTGTGCAGCGTAAACTGGATCTGGCTAACCAGGTAATAAACTATTATATTTATACTAAACTGTACACTATGAATTATTTATTTACTTCATTTTTTGAGCTTGGAGGGATAAATCTTGAAGGATTACTCGATATAGGTAACTAGGTTTTAGGTTTTTCTCTTGGAGACTGCATTGGCATTGGTCGAAACCTTCAGGCCATTGTTCTGATTTCTGCAGGAAATTAGCTCACACAGTTCCTACATGTCACTAGTGACATGCGCAACACAATTGCTGTACTTTTCACAAGTAGAGCTGTTTCTGTTCTATTTTTGACAATTATGTCTACCCTTTATCTCCTACTCGAGCAATCATATTATGTTTCTCTTGGAAGTTAGATATAAAATGAAGGGAGCTTTGATACAGCACTTCTATTTTGGGTAACACAGCTGTCCTGTTGGCTGTGCTTAAACATAGAAAGTCACCTCTTCCTGATATCAAGGTCCAATTGGGATTTATCTGTCTACTTCATTATGTTAGGTATTTGTAATTTTGTATAATTAACTTGGAGACCGTTCTCAATGTCACTGGTGGGTAAATCATGGTTGAACAAATTACTTCTATGACTGCAGTATTTTTAATACTGAACTGGCATTCTTTTGTGGATGAAGGATGCAAGTAGGAATGACAAGTCATTTAAGATTGCTACCAAACAACAGAAATATCAGCCCCCAGGAAAGAAGAGCCCAAGTGAGTTTCCTGGCCCCCAACATAGTATGTATTAAAATTGATTGAAATTTATTTGTCTTTTGCTGTTGATTATTTTTAAGAACTCTGATTATTTAGATGTTTCCCTTCATATTTTTTGAAAGTCTGTGATTGCGATTTAGGTTTGGTTTGTTATGCCTCAAAATTTGAAACTAACTAGAAAGATACATTAATTACAGCAACCAATTTGCCTCAGAAATATCAGCCACCAGAAAGAACGAGCCCAAGTAAGTTTCTTGGCTCCCACATAATGTATATTAAAAAATTGATTGAGCTCTGTTCATCTTTTACAGTTGGTTATTTTTAAGAATTGTGACTATTTAGGTGTGCCCCTATTTATTTTATGAAATTTTGCAATTGTGCTTTTTTTTTTTTTGTTCCTGTTATGCTGTAATTTGACATTAACTCGAAAAGTACATTAATTGGCAGCAACCATCATTAACAAGGGTAGAGCTCCACGTGTGGTGTCGGAAGCAAGTGATAAATTTGCCAGTATGACAATCAGTTCTAACAGGCAGCTTGGGGCACAGCCTAGGCCACCACCTCCTATGAAAGCAGGAGTGCCGTGGACTGCTGAATCTGGTGACATATTTCTCAGACCAACCCATCAATTCCAAACTGGCAGAACTTATCCTAGGAAAGTTGTGGGATGGCTTTAAGAAGGGGCTATGTCAAAGGGTGTTTTAGCGTGATGTGTAACTTGGTGGTTCATTTGTTGGAATTGTCGTATGTTTGTGTGTTTGCATCACATATATCTGCACAGAATGCTTCAGTTCTGTTAAATTGATGTTGGCTTTTATTATAAATAAAACGTGTGTTTCAGTTCCTGGTTTTTAATAAATTAAACCTATTGTATTTGGGATGATTATTTTGGCATCGGCGAAGAAATTTATTTATTTATCATGATGGGATAAATTTATACCAAATATAGAAATCATATCATAAATACAAAGTACAAATATTGAGTAGGAAATAAACTTGACACTTCTATTAAATTTTATTGTCTTCGTCTCAAAAAAATTATCTATTATTTTTTTTTAAGATGTTCATATTTGTGTACTTTAAAAATACATATAGATATTTATCTATTTTATTTTTATTAATTAAAATATATGTATTTTTAAAATTAATAATATAGTAATAAATAAATTTATATAAAAATATAAATAGAAAAATATAATAAAATTTATGAGTTAGGAAATAATTAATGATTTTTTTAAACTATATTAGAAAGAATAATGTTATATAATACAACACTTTAGTTGAGATGGGATAGTAAGTTGAGATAAAAAAAGAGCATTTTTCTATTAGAAAAAGAAAATATACAATTTATAATCTTTTTAAATTAATAATATTTTTTTAAACTGCGTGAAAAAAGAATAATTTTTTTGAAATAGGTGGAGTATAATCCAACAAGGGCAGGGAAAAAGTTGGAAGCGAGCCTAGAAGTCGAAAGAGAGTCACAGCTATGACTTCCCTGAATCTGAGTTTTGTCTTTCTATTAGTGTGAAGTCTCACTATTATTATTCATATTTTTAACATTTACTTTATCTATTATGAAAAAAGTGGCTATTAAAGAAAAATCACCATTTTTAAGATAGTAATAACTTTATTATAATTTGTTAAAAAAATCTTTATTAATTGTAGTATAAATTAGAAAAATATCTCTTATATTTGAGAAATAAAACAGTAAATTAAGTATTTTACCGTATTTTTTTTATTGAATTGTTAAATGGATACTTATTTATGAACAAAACTAACTTTTTTAATAGTCACTTTTTTCAAAATAGAGGGAATAACATTTTAAATAACATGTTATTCATTTAATTATAGTGTATAATAGAGACCAGGTGCGACTAAAATTCTGATACCCATCCAAAAAAAAAAAACCGCACTTTCTGGCTAGTTATGCTGCTTAAAAAATAAAATGGCGATTCTGGAATGAAGGAAACAAAATGCTTTTGTAAGAGCTAATTAATTTCACTTCTTTCTGTTGACGCTTCAGCTCTAGCTCAACAAACGGCGCCGTTTGCTTTGGTTACTTTTTGTCTTTCCATTCTTTCTGGCTTTTTTACCGATTTGCCATTGGTCTTCTCCCAAAACTCTACCGTTTTGGCTGTCCCTCGTCATCTTTCCCCACTCAAGCCTAATTCACCAACCCTTACCTGTTCTTTTGCTCTATTTTCACAGAGAGAGAGAGAGAGAGAGAGCTAGGCGGCGCTCCCTTTCCCAATTCCGGCAGCATATCGGGAGGCGACGAGGTGTTTTAGTCAGTAACAGCCTTTGCCCCTTTAGAATAGCTGGAGATGGAGATCGATCCCGTGCCTACTTTGTCGAGCTGATGAGCTAGGGTCATGCACATCTTTTGCGCCGACTGCTTGGAGAAGACGGGATGATTGATTCGATCACATGGAGTCGTGGTGAATTTCGCCCCTCTTGATTTTTTTTTCTTTCAATCTATTAAATTATATTTATTTTTTCCTTCTTGATCTTATTGTGCTGTGATTGAGGTTTTTCTTCCTCTTCTTCTTCTTCTTCTTCTTCTTCCTCTTATTATTATTATTATTATTATTATCAGATACATAATGGGTGACCTCTTCATATCGTTGATTGAGGTGGTGCGTGCAATCAAGGGCTAGCTTTACAATTGGCAATTACGAACAATCACTGGTATGGATCATTTATATATATATTTTTTTGAATAAAAAATAGCATTTGGTCTAGTTGTGATACTATAGAAGGCTAAACAACGCCTGAAACACATGTATGTTGGGTTTATCACTAATTTTGTTAAACATCAGAGTTATATCTTTGTTTACAATATTTTTAATGGGATTATCTTTTCTAGATTAGTGTGTTTGTTACTTTTTGTGCATCTTTACATTGTTATAATAAGATCAGAGTTGCTTGATTTACATGATTAATAATCGTGGTGTGTTTGTTATTTTTTTTTTAGATTCTTCTCATGTACATATTTAAAATGATAAGATATACCTTATTGGATTTATATATTGGTTAATGAGCTTGCTTTATTTATTCATTTTGGATCATATTTATTGTGGGATAAATCAGTGTATTTAAAGACAGTTAATTGGATAAGAGGAGTGAATTAGATCTAACAATTGTTAAAGAGGGCTAAAAATTAATACAATTGTTAGAAAAAAAAAATTCCAAAATTTGAAATATCTCCACACAAGATCAATTTGCCTTTTGTATTAGGTTTTCTCACAGCTAAAGAAAATTTTTTCTCAAATTTTTAACTTGACTATTTATATAATTTTTGTTTATGACTATTTTTTAGTTTTTCTATTTGGATTTACTTAGTATATATTTGCAGTGATTATAAAAGTCTCATACTTATTTAAGCAAATAGTATTTAGAATTGTTTTTATTTAAAAATTAATATTGAATTTAATTCTAATAAATTATTTTATCATTTAATTTATTTATCAAAAAATGCAAAATTATAATATAAATGCATATTTCTATAACCTGTGCAACGCACAGTTTATAAACTAATTTAATACTATGATTTCATGACAATTTGTGAACTATATTTTAACTTTATTACAATAAGATGACATTTGTACAAGTCTAAAACTCTATTAAGAATATTCATTAAAAAAAATAATTTTCCTCGCACCATTTGTAACAATAATAAAATTGAAGATAGTGAAAGAAACTATTGATTCAATGAATTTCCTACTAATTAGTGAAGGTCTTATCTAATTTAAACTTAGGCCTCTCACTTTTGCTCTCATAAATTAGCCGAGCGTAACATAACATAGTAAGTTACAGGCTAAAACAAAGAGTGAGTGAGAAAAGGCAGATAGATTTTTTTTTTTTTTTTTTTACTTCCTGATAGATTTCTTTTTTCTCTTTTTTTTCTTTTATGCTTCCTTCCTAGATTTGGAAGACATCAAAAAGTCAAAGTTTGGTTTACATGTTTTTGCATTTTTCTTCTCTTAAAAATTATGGGTTTCAAATATTAATTAATTTGTGTTTGGTTTCTTTTAGATCTAATTAACCTCAACACTTCAGTGTCTACTAGCAAGATTACATAAGGTGTGCCTTAATTTTGATTTGGATTTAGAATTTTTCCCCTTTAATTTGGTTTTTAAACCTACAACTTATTTATACACAAAATCTTAATTATATACAAAATTACATCCTAATTTTTGTTGGATTTCAAAGTAATTTTGAATTAGCTTTTATAATTGTGATCTAAATTATTATATTTTCTTTGCAGTGGAAATATTTCTACATAAGATGTATTGCATTTTGTCTGCAATTTTTCTTCACCAAAATTTCATAATTGTCAATTTGTTCGATGTTTCGTTAATCATGTTAATCAACTTAAGATGGATCGCCTGTAAAAAATTATTGTTTAAGTAATTGACAAAATTACTGTTATAATTTAAACATATATATGTATTAGTGACCAGTTTAGTACTTTGCTAGATGAGGAGCTACTTAATTAAAGTTAAGTAGATCAATTTAGGAAAAATTCAAATTTTAGCGTTTTGCAAGGTGATGAGCTGCTTAATTAAAGTTAAGTAGATCAATTAAGGAAAAATTGAGAAAAGTGTGGATTGTGTAAGAGTTTGTTTTGGGGGGTTTCAAGTAAATTAACCCCACCGATATTGTGTCAATTTTGTATTTTAATACAAAAATAGTAAAAAGAGGTTTTAATTTGAATATTTTATAGCCTTATTTACAATTTGCACTTATATTTAAAAGATTACCTGAAGCCCTATCAGTATGTGGAAGAGCGACATGAATTTTGGGTATGGACATGGATGCGGACAAAATGATACATAGCAAAATCAATATTTACAGAAGCTAGCAAAGGCCTAAAGTAATGTTGAATGAAAACTTAGATTCACTATTTGAAGCTAAAGGTAAGTTTATAACTTGTATACTGTTTGCAATTTTTGAGCTGTATTTTGATGTGTTTGATATATTTGAAGTGTAATTTGCCATTTCTCTCATATATTTTCTCCATAATTTGATGCATGAATAAAAAAGAAATCATAATTTGTTAATCTCCGAGATATCTGTTACAAACTTTGTATGTGCTTATTTTGTAACATGTTTTCAGGTGAAACCATTAGAAGAAGAGTTGTTCATGAAATACACCAGTAGGATAGAAAGTTATGTAACATTGAAGTAACTTAGTTAATTTACTAAAAGATAGATGAAAGAGACTCTTAACTTAGTTAATTTACTAAAAGATAGATGAAAGAGACTCTTAACTATTTATTTTCCTCTTCTAGAACTAAAAAGAGATGATGAACTTTTTGTCTCCTTGATGTCCATGGGTGAGCGACTTTATAATTAGCTCTTGTTGTCTATTTTGCAGTATTTGTAGCCTCCGCTGCTTTTCCCTTGTGTTCTCTCTAGCAGCCAAAATTCGTTTTTTCTGCCTTTGCATGATCTCTCACTCTAACATTTCTAAAAAATAGGTTTAGTGTTTTACGATACTTCTGAATTTCATTTTCAGTTGTCCCATTTTGGCAGCAATTGCAGAAAGCCTGTTTATAACAGACATAACCATATGTGCCATTACTTAATTTTTTTTTTTATTTGAATGGGATGAAAACACTTATCGAGCCTCTATTTATAGTAGTAGAGAAACCTTGTCATGTGTCATAAATTAGATAGAATGCACAATTACTACTAGTTCTCCACGCTATTTTTATGTAGTTTAAAACTATCATGCCTTTTTAATGAAAAATTGACTACCACGCGGAGCAAATAAAGTATCCCCAAATCACACTGCCAATATGAATAAATTTTGTACAACTAGTTTACGTGGAAAAAATTTCATATTATGTGCCAATGGTCTCATGACATCCATGTACTGAGTTGTCAAATGAGCCAGTTTAAGAAAGTCCAAGCTTATGCGCATTGGCCCACAAGTGCTTTCATAAGGCTTGAATAAAAGATCCAATCTTGACTTTTTTTGTAATGGTTCATGTAGGCTTGGATCTTTCATTTGGGCCTTATTGAGGCATCCTGTGAGCCAATGTGTAAGTTTGGGCTCTCTTAGCATGGCTCATTTGATAACTTAGTACATGGATGTCACGAGTTTATTGGCATAGAAAATGGAATCTTTTCTATGTAAGCTGGTTATAGAAAGTTTGTTCATGTGGATAGTGTGATTTGGGGAGAATTTATTTGTTGCACAAGGTAGCTAGTGTTTCATTAAAAGACATGATATCTTCAATTGCATAAAAGTAGTGCGAGAACTAGTAATAATTGTGCTTGCCTTCTAATTTGTGATGCATGACGAGATTCCTCTACCACTCTATAAATGGAGGTTCGATAAGTGTCTTCATGAAATTCAAATAAAAAAAATTGAGTAATAACACGTATGGTTATGGTTGTTACATAAGGCTAAATGTAATTACTGCTGAAATGGGACAACTGCAAAATGAAATTTAAAAGTGCCATGGAGCACTGACCTATTTTTGAGAAATGTTAGAGCAAAAGATCTTGCAGATGCAGAAGAACACATTTTAGTTGTCAGAGAGAATATAAGGAAAAAGCAAAGAAGACTACAAATACTGAAAAATGAACACTAAGAGCTAATTGTGTAGGTAGTCGCCTACAGGTATCAGGGAGACTAAAAGCGTTCGTTGACTCTTTTTAGTTATAGAAGAGGAAAATAAGTAGTTATAGTCTTTTTCCTCTATTTGTTGGTAAATTAACGAGGTTATTTCGGTGGTCTATAGCATTCTATCCTGCTTATTGTGTATTTCAGAATCTAAAGAAGAATAAGATTTATTAGCGGGTGTGAATCTGGTAGCTTGTACCTGTGTTATTTGGATTCTCGTGCTTCAGCTCTTTTACGTCACCGCTTACTTCGTAGTTGAAAGCTCTAGTTTCATCTTTGCAGTCTGTGTTTGTTTTAGCGTTGCATAACTTGTGAGGAGTTGTTGAATTTCTGATCAAGAGTGTATTGAGCATAGTTCTTGTAAGATGTGTTGTATCTAGATATTTACAATTCCTCATGTATCAAATATTAGCTGAATAAAACTTTTTTCTCCTTTTATTGTAGTTCTTTTTTTACTTATGTTTGTATACTTATTATTTTTGTGTACTCCTTGTTATGTTTTATATTCAAATAAAGTATTAATTCATTTTTCCTTATCGGGTGCGCTTTTTAGTAGAAGCACTTTTATTTAAGATACGACTCTCACTCAAGGAACAAAAAAAAAAAAAAAAAAAAAAAAAAGAAAGAGAGAGAGAGATCTTGTAGTTGAGGTGGAATGAGAGAAGAATAATAAATCGTCCGTGAATTTGCTAATTCCATGCCTTATAGTGCTATTTTTGCAGCATCCATATGGTAGAAAGAACGAAACGAAAATAATTTTCAGGTTTGAAACGATGTGGCTTAGGGAAAATCGATGTGAAGACATGGTGAGAAAACTCACGTTTCCTTTCAAGTGGCAGCTCCCCTGGTTCTCGTAAATCCCTAACCATTTATTGGGAACTCTAAAGAAAGGTTATTTTAATGAAAACTTGATGGATCCAATTGTAATGATCCCTCTATCGATTTCTTTTTGCAAGAAGATCGAAGATTCAGTACTCGTATCAATTTACAAATTAAAGTTGGTTCCAAGGCTGGTTTGAAAGCGGAAAGTAGCCTACACTGAATGGTCTTTTACTTAATAATTGTTCTTTGAATTGGAAGATGCTTTCCTAAATCTATACGTTTTGTTAATAACTCTGAAGTATGGCAATATATGAGGGGTTTTTTTGGCTTTGTGGGAATGAAGGATTCGATCCAGCTGTCTCTACTGCTACCTTGTGATTAGTAACGGTTCAGAGAATGAATTCCAACAGTCTTCTAAGGTAAGGATGCTCCTTCATACCACCCTGATGTTTAGGTTTGTCTATTCTATGCGCATTCTCTATTCCATTCTATACGCGTTATATAGACTTTCAAGAGAGTCCAGGGCAATCCGGCGACTATTTGCCCCAACAGGACGTAGCACTTTCTTTTCATATGGAGGTTCTCGCAAGAGTATACAAGTTTGGATGCTCTCATGACCCACAGCGTCATGTTAGAAAATTAGGTAGCTAGCTTACCCAGGAACCTAGTGTTTCTCATCCATTCCACATTAATGAATGGAAACTAAACTCTTTGGTTGCCCATGTGCTACAATGAACATGAAGCCTGAGATGCTTTTGACCCCTTATGAAGCGACAAAGATGTATGAAGTCCTACAGGGAAGGGCTAGAAAAAATGTCCTTGGGTCATGCCTTTCTTGCTAGATCGGCCATGATAAATCCGGTAGAAAAAAGTGCAAAAACTCAACGTAACAGGGGCGAGGGGTGCCTCCCGTTTTGGAGTAGGAAAAGAAAGAAACACAGCCTGCGTGTGCTCATCTCCATTAGATGAATCGATTCCTCCATTAGAAGAATCGGTTCCGTATCAAGTGCATACTACCTATAAAGGCAGAAGAGACGTAATATCCCACCTACATCTTTTCGTATTAAAAGTCATGAAATAGTTGCTTGTAGAAGACTAGTAATCTGAAAAGCCAGAGATCATGGGGCAGGATGCCTTCATAGTTCATTTGATCATAATAAAATCTAATATTCTAATGAATGACGCGCAGACTAAACTATCCAAAATCACACTCAAAAATTACAAAAGAATCCATAATTTCATCTAATAAAATATGATACAATACAGGAATATACAATGGATAATGACAAACAAGGATATGGGATTCAATCCAACTTAACACTTATTATTTTTAAAAACCAAATGTCAATAAATAATTCCAACTTAACACCTACTATGTTTAACAAAATAAATCCTTGACACTTGCTAATAAACCCTTGGAACTACCATTGAAATTGATATTCAATCAACCCAAAGAGGGCTCATATTGAATCACGCATGGGTAGCCAACCTGATGCGTTCCTGTGGCCAAAATCCAAAAACAACTCTTCATTCTTATTGTATGCAAATTACCATCTTTTGAATAGGAGGGACCAAAATGTAGCAACACGGATGCCCATTAGACTACTCATTAGCCTTCTATTGCTTACCCTCATAACTTGGCCCCTTTTTCAGCATTCGCATTTGCAATGTCTTTATTAAAAGAGGGATTTTATCCCTATATAAAGAAAAAAGTTTAACTCTTTTTTTTTCCCCTTGGGGTTATAGGCTTTCATGTACTCGTTTTCCCTTTAATGGATAATTTTTCTAAAGTATCGAGTAATTTCTTGCTTTGCCCAATACGAAGAAGAATAGAAAGCATAGGCTACATATTTTTTCACTCTTGTGAACAGTGCATCTAGGAAACTTGCCAAAGTCTTTTTTTCTCTTTTTTCCCTATTTTCACCATTATATAAGAAAAAAGCTAGTTTCTTTTTCCAACGTGACGAAAGGGCTCACGTTTCCAATTTTCAATCTAGTTTTATTGAAACTAGTAGACATGAGACTAACATTTTATGAGGTTGACTCTTACCTCGAATCAGTTCTAGGGATGTTGCCTTGAGTGGAGTTCGTCCAATGCCTTACTAAAGAATTTTCAAAAGCTGCGGTCTATTTGCTCTGAATCCCCACTAGTTTTTATAGCAAAAAACATAGTGTCTGCGATCCATACATATCGTATGTTCTTTTCCCTATATCCCATTTATGAAGGAAAATATTATTAAGGACAGGGGAGACCAGACATCCTTATGGTATTTTTTTTCATTTGGAATGAGTAATCCTTACCTTTTTTTGTCATAAATTTGAGTTCATAGAAAAGTAGCAATAAGATTTATAATATTCAAATACTTCTCAAATAAGTGTGATTGAATTTCATCAATTAGTAATCTATGATCAATGTTATCAAAGCAAGCAACAACATCGGACTTAATTACTTTATTGACCAACCCTTATCTCTGCACTTGAAGAAAGAAGGAAATTGAACCTTGATCTAGTGATTGTGAGATGATCACCTATACCCTTCAAAGAAAGAAAAAAGAAAAAAAAGATAATGTACTATTTAGTCTTTGAGATATGAATAACTTGACTCATACAGTTTGAAAAATGAGATATGAATGACTTGACTCCTGCAGTTTGAAAAATGAGCGCTTTGTTTCTTAAAATTTCATTTCATTATATTAAATAGTCATTTTATTAATTTTTTTATTAAAAATTTGTGACAAATGTAAATTGCTATTTATTTGCAATTGAATTTTCTAATTTCATGCCATATCTCTCATTCATATCCTCTGATCCCTCTCTCTTTTCCCCTCTCTCTCTCCAACAAAACCAAAAAAATCTATCAACAAATCAATTCTTAAATTAATCAAAACCAAATTTATATATTAAACAAATTAATTTTATCATTATTGAAATCCATTAACAAGATCTGAAGCTCTTAGCCATATTTCTTTAACTTTTGTTAATAAGATAAGATTCAATAAGAATCAAGAGTACCCATTTCATGAAAAGTATATATATGCATACATATAATCATTTAAGGATCAAGAATTAATATCTAGCTCAAGAAATGAAAAAGAAATAGAATTGAAGAATCAAGAAAAACCCATCTCAATAGAAGAAAACAAAATTATTCAAGAATCAAGAATGCCTATCTCACAAAAAGAAAAAGAAAAAGACCCAAGAAAAGGGTGTAGACTCAAGAAAAGAGTAATACTTTATTTTCTGATTTGAATAAATACTAATTGTATGCAAATTTTTTGATTTGAACAAATACTAATTGTATTGCATACTACTAGAAAATCGTTATTTAGCGACAGAATTTTCTGTCCCTAAATAGCAAAATTTCATTGTTAAATGATTATAGCGATGGAACTACAACGAACAAATTCCGTCACTATAATCGTAATCATTGATTTTTTTGCGACGGAAATAGAAATCCATCGATAATCTACAACGAAAATTTTCACGCTAAATTCTGTCAAAAAATTTAGTGACGAAAATTCCGTAGCTGATTTGTTGGAATTTAGAATTAAATTTTAATAAAATCCATCACTGATTTAAAGAAATCTATCACTATTTAATTACGATGGAATATTCTATGCAATTTCATCGTAATTTATAATTAAAAATTAATTTATTCCATCGCAATTATCCATTTATTCCATTGCAATTTTTTACTTAAATATTTATCATTTATTTTTCGTCGCAAATCCATCAAAAAAATCTGTTGCAATATTTTACTTAAAACTAGTTTTTGTCGCAAATGTATTTCATTTATTTATTTTATTTATTATTATATTATTACATATATTTATATACGTTATATTTATTTACTAATATATTTTAGCAATGTTAACAATATTAATATGAATATTAAAAATATAATTAGTACTAAAATATTAACATAAGTTATAAATCATAAAAAAGTAACAACTATAAATTATACGTCATAAAAGAGTAATAATATAAGCAGGAAAATACTAATAATGGGGTCCTAAATCATCCTCCTAATCATGCTGCTCATGAGTATGAGGTGGATCATTAGATGCATGGTTATCAGCCGCAATATTATCATCATCAGCAGCAACAATAATATCATCATTACTCGCAAGATCATTCAGGACAGATGAAACATGATCCTAGCCTCTTGCAATCATAAAACTCTCCAGGCGATGAAGGCATTCTGTCAGCTCTCGTTCTCTCTCCAACACCATCCTTTGTAATTGTTGTTGAATTACTTCTTGAACTCCTGGACGTGAAATCAATCGAATCATATCCTATTCATTGCTTGGCTGGAAAGGAGTTGGAGAAGGGGGTAGATCGTGGGTAAGTAGCAGAAGATGAGTTACCACCTGAATGTCCATAATATGACGATGCACAAGAATCGACTCCATAAATCCTCTTCTTTTTATTCTCCCCTCCAATAGCTCTCAAGTATAGCTCCAACTCATTAGCAACAGCTGGTTGATCGGATTTTGGGGTTGGCTGAGACATCTCTCCACGCAATCTCACAATCTCATCCTATTAAATAATTCAATTAACAAATTTTAGTTATATAAAAATGTTGCACATAATTTTTATTATTTTTTAAAATTACAACCTAAAATAATTTTTATTATTTTTTAAAATTACAACCTAAAATATTATAATAACATAAATTATAAAGTTTTAAAAAAGTTGAATTATTTCCATCATTAGAAAAAATTTTAGTTATATAAAAAAATTCCACAAATGAATTAGACTAACAAATAAAATTTTAGACTTACATGGACTGCCTTTGAGCGATAATCAACAAAACTTCCATCGACTTCCTAGTATGAGTGCGGATGAAAATCTTTGTTGGCAGTGGATCTCGTCCTAATGTAGAAGCCTTTGAAACATTACAAAGTATTTAAATTTTATATTTTTCACAAACAAGGACATTTACAAAATTTGTACTTATATAGTAAATTAGAATATATACTAACTAATATACGACAATGCTCCTCATGGGAGATAGAACCGTCCGTATGATAGGATGGCCCACTACTGTCACCCCTCGATTCAGAATGGCGATTCTTAGATGCCTTAGCAGACTTTGTTATCCTATGATCTTTCTTCCATTCCTCGCACCACTTCTTATGGACATCCTCTTCAAGAAATTTGGGCTTTTTACAAGACCTCTTTACATTACTAACCATATCAGAATATCACAATGCACACTTCTTCTTCCAAGTAATTTTTATATTTGAATCTATAGCCTTGTCCCAAACAAAGTTTTTCTACAAGAAAGTGTTAAAATTGAATATATACATAAATAAACTTTGACAAAAACCTTCCCTTTATATATAAAATTTCTTATATTAATAAATGGAATTAAAATTTATAGTGATTTGTTAATGTTTAACTTAAACAAATATATATAAGATAATTAGATCAATTAACAATAAATTCAACATAATTACATATATAAATGTTAAAAATCTATAGAAATTTTGGTAAAACTTTTCCTATATACTTGAATTATCCTCCTGTTAACACTTGGAAAAATAATATAATTTTTGCCCAAACACTTCAATATCATCAACATAATACATTATCATATAAATTACCTAACTTGGGCCTCCAAGTAATAATTCCTTCCGCCATAACACAAATCTATCATAATAATCATCAGTTTTGATTATTAAATTACATGTAAAATTCTAACAAATAATCAAATTTCTATGCCAAATTAGAGGTAAAATTCAAACAAATAATCAAATTATAATTAAAACATTTAATGTTTATATTAATTACCTTAAATTCTTCCCAGTAATAATCCTCAACTTCCTTTGGCACTTCCTTCCAAGAATAGCCTTTTGGATATATCTTTTCCTTGAAGATCTTAGTGATCATCTTTGCACACTTGCTAGATGGAAACAAGCTATAATACATAAATTATAAATAATTAATATATAATATTAGTCAAATATTAAATTTATGAAATTGGTATTGAAAATTATAAACAAAATTATACTTAACTCATTTGAATTTAAAATAGTGACAATGATCTTTCCATCACGCCTCTCATAAGTCTCAATAGGTGCATAAGCGAAAGCACCCTACGAAGAGTTATGACTGGCATCAAAAGTTGATGCTGATGCAGTACTACTTCTTATAGGAGTGGGTGCTACCTCACCAGGTGTTTCGTCAGGATTAGGAATACACAATGATGATGATGAAGGGCCTGCTGCCAGATAACTTGGAGGAGCATTAGTATTAAGTGGTCGAGGATAAAATAATATCAAATTAGGAGATGGAGTTAGCTGCTGCAAGGGCTGCACAGGAATCCATACTAAATGGTTCTCCAATATCAAAGGATTTAAAAGTCAGTCAATCAAGTGGGAAGAGAAAGTATTTAATGGTTGTAGGCATAAATACTGCTTTTAGTAGCCAAAAGCGAAGAGATTCAGTTCGTGCGACTTGGATGCCTCAAGGTTTGTGAATGTTAACAACTGATTGGAGTTTAATGATTATGTAATACTTTATTTTACAATAGTTTCTTATATTGAATTTGTTATTTGTCTCATTTTCTTATGAAAATAGGTGATAAAAGAAAGAAGCTTGAGGAAGAGAAGGGCATCATAATTCGTTTTGTAATAGGTCACAGGTAGGCACCTTATCCCAATTAAAACTTGATTTTGGTTGCAATAACTTATCCATTGGTTATTGTAAAAATGTCTTTATCATATGACACCTAAAATCTAAGGAGTTCCTTTGGCAAGAAAATATCTTGTAATTGCCTAAGGGTAACCTATATATGTTACTAACTCATATTCGGGTGGAATATTGCAATCTAGAAAACAAACATGCTGTTTAACTTGGATTGGAGCATACCTTGAAATGCACATTAATGCTAGAGGATTTTAACATAAGTATGAACTAACTAAGGAAAGAGATGGAAGAAAAGAGACTAACTGAATATTTGTGGCAGGAATAATGGAAAAATAAACCTTGTAATTGAAGTCAAAGATCACAAAGGAACATCCAAGCGGTTGCATATTTGCAAGAATGGGAACATATTTTCCCCCAGTCCAAAACATGAGTATTATAATGCCCATAAAGACAACTCATTAACAGACTTTATAATAAACATGTCATGACTTCTCTCAATACCAAAAGCGAAATGTACTGAAAGATCACTGAGCATAAGAAAGTCTAGGAGACATGTTTGACCCATTTCATAAACTAACCGAAAGACCAAGTTTTCTTGTTTATAAAAAAGGAATAAGAAAATGAATTACTAAAAGACAAAATATTTTTTACTCTTCTTCACGAAGTATTAGCAGGATACTCCTGGCCTTTTCTTAGCAGTATATGAAAGAATGAATATATCCTAGAAATGGGCCAGAATATGGTCCTTGTGTATTAAATTAAGCAAAATTCTCAGGTTGAGACCTATAATTAGATGGTGTCAAAGCTAGTATTGTACTTGATTGGAATTAATCATGTTGAAGCATACTTAGACTTACTGCAGATAGATTCTTCAAATGTAAGAGAAAAATTACACTTTTATATTGTTTCTTTTTATCATCTCATGCGGGTTAAGGACTATGCTTTTTGGGATATGTTTCTGCTCCTATATGGTTATTTTAGGTACTTATTCACTTATTTGACTGATAAAAACATTAATCTAGTTGTTATAATGCATTCATAGTTATTCCATGATAAAAGGCACAATTGAGATTACCTGTATGAGCACATCTATTCACATCACCTTTTTGTAGTTGTATGTATTCCTAAAGATTTATACACAGTTGTGTTGATCTTTGAATTTAAGGCCAATCTTGTATTTTTCTTTTTTCCATTTTCTTATAAGTTACAATAATAGGTGATGCAAGTAGCAATAGCTATTTTTAAAGAAAGCTTTTAAAGATTGTGATTATTGATATGATAAAGGAATTGAAAAATAGATTAAGTAGAAAAAATGCAGAAGACTGCCTCAATTGTACTATCTTTAATATTCACCATTTTCAACAAATCTAATTAAAACAGGACAAATCATACAAGAAATCAGTAAAACAGGATAAATTATACAAGAAATCATTACTCTATTTAACAATCCTTGTGAAAATTTGATAACCAAAGGTCTCTTATATCTTCAAATCTTGCATTTCTTGGACTTCAACAACAAACATGCTATGATAGAAATGTTAGTTAATTTTTTTCCTATTACAATTTAATTGCAGATACGTGCTAGGAAGTTTTCCTATCAAACTGGTATTAAGGTGGTAGTTGCTTATGGAGGAGCACCAATCAACTAGCAGGTTTAGATCATATGATAATATTTATTTATTTATTTTGTCTTCATATGCTTGTGCATGCTTATTAGTCCACTTGCAAAGGTTTTGTTTAGTAGAAATTTATCTATCATTGATTTTCTCTCTATTTTCATCATTTCATTGGTTCATAAAAGAAAGGAGAGAAGAGATGATGTAGGACAATAGCAAACCAGCTGTTTCCTACAAGTTTCACAATACAATATTTTGAGTCAATATTGGCTGTCATTATAGCTGTACAACCAGCTATATCTTAGCTGTGTTTTTAGCCAGATAACAATTGTATCACAGCTGTATTTTCCTTCAGTAGCCTATATAAGGCTGTATTTTTTGTAGTTCCATGGTTGGTTTTTTTTAAATTTTTTTATTTTTATAAATCATATATAATACTTGTGTGTTATCAAATTTAAGTGTTTCTAAAGAGTTTAAAGGTCGTATCAACCCAACTCTTGTTCATTTCATAGCTGATTTTGCTTTATTTCAACTCTAAAATCAGTTTTCTTGCAAAATTAGAATTGTTTCAATTCTGAATTTTGTAATTTAATTGTTTCACAGCATCAAGAGAAGAAAAGAGGTCCATTAAGGAAAGAGCTCCCATGCAAAATGATTGGTGCACATTGATTTCAGTTTTGTGGATATTCTAATAGTTTTAAAAATTGACTGTAATTAAAGATAAATTTCAAAAAAATAGGAATTTGGGGATGACCAAAATATGAGATATACAAATGTTGAAAGGAAGTGTGCTTAATATGCAATATAAAAAATATTCATAATTTTATAATAGTTTACTTCTTTTGGGATTAGTGACAGTGAGAAAATGGATTCACTTCCATACCTTGAACTAAGGCATCACCAGTAACACAGTTCAAGCCATTTTAAACTAATCAAACAAAACCTTCTCATTCTTTGTGTGATTTGTTTACAAGTTGCTCTTTTTTCTCATTGTGTCAATTATTTAATAATGTTATAAGAATGGAGATGTGCTTTTACAATATTATGGATGGCTTTTGCCAGTCGTTCTTCCACTACCCTCCAGCTTCTTTAATTATGCTTGCCCTTGCTTCAAGGCTTCAGGCATGCACACAAAAGTTGCGACTCCAAAAATTTCTAGTTTCCTTTTTCATTTTCCTCTTAAGATGGTTTTAGGCATCCATTTTGTTGTCATTTATCATTTTCTCAAGTGAATGCACCATAATACATGTGATTGTGCCTAAACTTTTACCAAACACTGTTTACTTAATTTCTTGCTATTTGCCTTCTATAGTTTCATCTTCACAATTGAATTCTGAAGATTCTCCACCCACATATCAAAAATTCTAATAGCCCTCAAATAGCCACAATATAATGTAATCTCATTTCAAACAAACTATCCTCAAACATTTTAACAAACACTTATCTATCAATTATTTCAAATAAACAAAATTATTAAACCATGAGTAAAATTCATAAACTTACAAATTTTCTACCATGTGCTTAGAAACTAAAAGACCCAAATGAAAGAATATCAACCTCTTTGAAGCTCTTGGCAGTCTTCCCAATACTTTTCCCTGCTTCAAGCAGCTTCTTAGACCCTAAAACTAGAGTAGCCACTCCGATAATCACAACCAGCTCAGGAACTGCTAGACCAAACAAAGCATTAGAAGTGAGATCCTTTGAGTTCTGGTTCTGGTTCTGGTTTTACTAAGAACCAAAGAATTAAATCAAATTCAACAAATTCAACCCATTATTCTCAAGCAAAATCAAAATCAACCAACAAAGCCCATCACTCAAATAAATAGAAATCTATAAAAAATAACCAAAGGCCAAAAAAATTCATATTCTTACAAAACCCATAACTTAATTGGACCAAAATCCCAACAAAAGCTTACCAATTTATGTTATTGACATTGATTTTCATATAAATTCATAGAAATTAGAAGCAAACAGCCTGAGAAAAATAATTCATGAACCTGCGACGAAGAGAAGATCCACGAACAACTAGTAGAGAGAGAGATTAGGAAACTAGTGGAGGACCAGCAGATGACCAAAGTCTAGCAACTATACAACCCAAACCAAAACCCATTGTCAAAATATGAAAATTAATGAAATTTGAAGAGAAAGCTTGTTTGGGGCTCACCTCGACATTCACGATTAGCCCTTAATCTGAGTGAAGGTCACTCCTTTGCCTTCCCTTACCTAGGTTTTTTAAAGACTGCATCATCCCACCATCTTCATCCTATCTTAATGTCTGATAATCTCTACTTTTGAAGTTGTTGAGAATCGCCTAATTGACACTACTAGATCAGCTAACTCTTCAGGCTAAGACAATGAGATTGAATAAAAGGGAGTTTCTCGTAGAGCACAACTGACTCGAACAATAGATCTAGCGATCAAACAAATGATGTTCCGGTAAAAGATTATCTTTTTGTTTTTGGAAAATCTGAAAGAAAAGAAAATAAAGAAAGGGATGTTCTGAAATGAACGGGAAAGAAAAGGAAAAAGAAAGAAGGTGTGTCTTTTGCTGCTCAATCCGTATTAACATGTTTCAGAGATGGAGAATAAAAAAAATAATTTTAAAAAAACAGCGATGGAATTTCATCGCTATTATACCCATAATCTATCGTTAAAATAGAATGGTAAAATAAATTATAAATTTCAGTGACTAAAATAACTATGGGACAATCCGTCGCTAATTTTACGACTGAATTGATGCAAATCCGTTGCTAAAAGGTGGCGCCAATTTTTCGCGCTCATTCTTTAGCAACTAAATTACTTCGTTCCTGATCCATTGGTAACTTGTCACTGATATCTTGGTATTCTATCGCTGCATTTTCTTAATTTATTATGTCTACTATTTTTAAAATTCGTCGCTGATCTGTTGTAAAATAGTGACTCACGAATTTTTGGTAGTGATACATTGAATAAAAATATAATAAAAAAAGTGAATTAATTTAACAAATCTTTAAAAACTCACATAATAAAAATATTATGACTAATAACATCTCTTATAAATTACAATTTTCTCTTGTATGTACAAATTCCTAGAAGCATAACTAAACTCAAAAAGGGAAATGAAAAAGAAATGGTGTTCAATATAAAAAATGAAATTAGATCTATGGTGGGATCTTGAAGCTTTTGGATGAGCCAAGGTGTTTTATCTAAAGATTAAAGGAATGGAAATGAGAGGAAAGAGGTGATTGTGGGATATTTTAGGTATTAGTTATTATTATTATTTTTTAATTTTTAGTGGCATTTTAAAGAAATTTGGATAGAATGACCATTTTGTTTGACAAAATGAAATCTCAGGGACTAAAAAGCTCATTTCTCAAACTGCAAAGGTAAAGTCATTATTTAAGGAAAACCTTAAGGACTAAATAATATCTTACCAAAAGAAAAAAAAAGTGATAAGAAGTAAAGAAAACTCCTACTCTTCTCTTATCTTCTCAATAAGCACCTAGAAAAACGAGAACCCATTATTAGATTCATCATCTAATAAGGCTTGTCCATATATTTGGCATTAACTTAGGCTTTATAAGTGTTAGTGATATTGAGTGGATTTCCTCTATACCAGATATAAAGTGGGATTTCACTTTTGAAATATGAAAATGCATTCCATTGCATTAATAAAACAGTTTCAAATGGTAGGTGTTAGTAGCTTCTAATGTGGAAACCTAAGGTAAAGGCATAGGGAAGTATTGAGCCACAAAGAATCAAGCTAAGCTTAGTTGGCAGTCTATATTGTTGTAGAACCATACCAGTGTAGAAATAAGCCATTATAGAACCAAGCATAGGTGGAGCTTCAACACTTTTTTTCATAAGAAAAACAAGATAAGACCATACTCTTATAGAACTTAACCATTATAAAACCAAGCTAACTTGGAGAAACCCTCTTTATACGTTAGAACACCAACCACTATTTTTCTTAATGCAATGGGGGTAAAGAAATTGTCATCTCACTAGCCTCATTACATGGAGAATACAAGTTCAAATCATATCCCCGCCTTCTTAGAGTAAAATGATGTCATTCTCTAGCATACTAGATAGAGGGATCCATTAGTATTTGATAGTAGTACATTAGGAAATCCCTAGATAAAGACTAACCTTCGTTAGAAAAGCTCTATTCAATGACGTTCTTTTGTTGTATATCTCTACAGAATAGTTCCAGAGACCTCTCATAGTAGGTGTATAGTATACATGGTGTAAGGTATCAACACCTCAAAGATGATTAGAGATATATCTTTTAGGAAGTTGATTACAAATATATCTTTAAGAATAGAAGGTAAAACTAAAGGTTGACTGTGATAGGAGGAGGTTGGGCCTCATACTAATGTGATAGAGCCCGTCCTCACAAAACCAAAAGGAAAAAGTTTCTTATGGATCATTTTTTGGTACATTTGGAAAATAATTTGTTAATTAATAAAGGCGACCAAAGGGAGATCAAGTGATAATGAAAGGAAGGAATATGCTCGATTGAAAGAAGAAGGTTGATGTAATTGAGAGATACGTATATGACTTGATTATAAGTATAAGTCAAATATTTTTTATAATCAAATGTTTTTGAAACTGGTTAGGAATGGGCATCACTATCCCAGCCCCAACCCAGCTAGGCTCTATTAATCATGTCCCTTTTCTAATAGTTGTATCTTGTCTTGGGGCATCTTTGGATTTACAAAAGAAAGCCCATAGAAGAAAAAAGTTTTTCTTCTCATCCTAGATCATATTTCGATGTGTACACAAAAGAGGAAATCGCAATGCATCTTACTCAACAAGCATAGTTTGGAAGAGCAGTGTAGCATGGGTAAGGTAAAAGTGGCCACTAGAGGGGAAGCCAAATTGGCCACTAAGCTAAGATAATATATGCTGAAGAAAGCTAGATGTTGAAAGATAAGCTCTTTTCAGCTTGGAGCATTGATTCCTGTAAGGCTTCGCCTGAGCACCGGCCCAATCTGCTAGAGGGAATCGAGATGCTCATTTGGGTTTAGATTTATGATAGAACCTTCAAGTTCGAATTTGGTTGATTTTGAAAAATGATTTTGGGAGTCACCACCCTAATTTATTTTTAAATGGGAAAATTAAGAAAAAAGCCAATCGACTCCAATTCATTAATTTTCAATTAATTCACCCAAGGATAAAATCACTAGTCTCAAACTAGGTTGAGTTCATGGACTAGGTTTTTAATTTTAAATAATCTAAATTTAGCTCTTAAGTTTAATTTGACCTTGAAAAATTGATTTCATGAATGACAAATATTATATGACAATTAATTAAAGGTATGAACATGACATGAATGCAATGAGAAAATTAAAATGAAATATCCACAAATTATATTAAAAAAAAAGGGGAAAGGAAAATGATTAAGAGTTGGATTTAAGGTTTAAATTTATATTCCAAACGTACCTACGTACCCCATTGAATGAGAATCAAAACCCAGGTAGTTCGTTCCACGATTAAGTGGAGGGGTTTAGGAGTTTATTAGATTGATTGATTTGATTTGGGTTTGAGAGGAAAAGGCTGATACCTTTGTTTTTGGAGAGCAGAGGGTTTTACTATACCGAAGTTCCATTTTATTGAGACTGGGTGATTAGATTGATTGGGAGATTAATTAATTAATTAAAATGATTAATTAAGTAATTAATGTGATGAAAAGTATGGAAGAATTAATTAATTAAAAAGATTAATTAATTAATTTGGATGAAAGGTGAATTGAGAAAAAGGATTAATTTGATTTTTTTAAAAAAAGAATGATTTTTGAAAAAAGAATGATTAATTAATTAATTAAAAAGATTAATTGAGTGATTAATTAAAAAAAAGTTTTAGTTAATTAAAAAGATTAATTAACTTGGTTAGGGTGAGATAATTGATTAATTAAAAAGATTAATTAATTAATTAGAGAGTGATTGGAGGGAGAAAAAGAGAGGAATTTGAGGATAGCAATATACTCAAATTCAAGTGGTATGTAGAAATGAGAAGTGGAGGGAGGTATTTATAGAAAAAATAGGTGAGGGTAGTTTGGGAAGTGGAAAAGTGAAAAGACTAAAAGGGTAAGGCTAGAAAAATACTGAAAAATCATATTATGGGCATTTTTGGAACAGCAAAAAGGGCAGTGGAGTCCACGCCACTGGCCTTTTCGGCGGCGTTGCCTAGACAGCCGGTGGCGCTACTAGCTGCTTTGGCAGCAGCAGACATGGCTTTTTTTTTTTTTATTTTAGAGATTGGTTGGTGGTTTGGAGTTTAGGAAATTTAGATGTCTGGTGGCAATGTAATTGAAGGCCAAAAAAAATTAATGGCTTTGCGCAACGCATTAAACTTAGTAGGTGTTAAGGTTATGGTTGGATGATAGGGGTGCAAAATTAAGGGTTCACAGTTGCCCTCTCATCAGAATTGGCTTTGAACAAAAGTTGATTCTGATTATAGTGAAAGTTGAGAAGAGGCGCCATGTCAGACTCTAGGCTTGTGTGTTCTTGTCAAGTCCTTTGGGAGGAAACCCTCTAGGATAAATGATGTTTTATCAATGGCTATCGGTCCGGCCTTGATGTTAGATGCGAGAATGGTCTTGATAAATTTCAATTAAGGCTATCTATTCAGCTCTAATGTTGGAGGACAAAGAAGGTTTGGTGAATTTCAATTAAAGCTATCTGTTCAGCCCTAATGTTAGAGGACAAAGAAGGTTTAGTGAATTTCAATCGAGGCTATCTGTCCAGCCTTAATGTTGGAGATAAAAAAGGTTTGGTGAATTTCAATCAAGGCTATTTATCCGGCCTTAATATTAGAGATAAAGAAGGTTTGGTGAATTTCAATCAAGGTTATCTGTTCGACCTTAATGTTGGGGATAAAGATGATCTAGGGTAAATCTCAATCAAAGGCTATCTGTCCAACCTTAATGTTGAAGGTAAAGAAGATTTGGGTAAATCTCAATAAAGGCCATCTGTTTGGCCTTAGTGCTAGAGGTAAAGATAATTTGGGTAAAAAGGTGGAAAGTGAAACCATATAGATGTCTAGGTGATCGTTTCTAGACATTTATGAGTGAAATTGATAGATTTGGGTAAAAGAAATAGAAAGAAAAGGAATCACATTAATTTTTAGGTGATCATTTCTAGACATTTATGGGTACAATTGATGGATTTGGATAAAAGAGATGAAAAAGGAACCACATTGATGTCTAGGTGATTGTTTCTAGACATTTATGGGTGAAAGAAAATTTTGGACAAGATAATTAGTGAAAGGAGAGCCCCAACTTGTGGCGAGTCGACTCGAGAGATCCTGATAAGATTTTGATAAAGGGAGAGCCTCGGCTTATAGCGAGTCAGCACAAGAGATTCTAATAAGATTTTGATTGCTCCAAAGAAACTTAGGCTTCTGAATGTGAGGGGTTGGGTGCTTTTGGAAGGCTCAAAGGAATTTTGCTAGGAGTGAAGGGACTCTGGAAATCACACTTTATTGATTAGATCTAGAAAGATATCGTTTAGCTTCAAAGAGGCACAGGTCAACTTTAAGGGGTATCGGTCAGCTTTGAGGAAGTACTGGTCAACTTAAGGAGATGATAGTCAGACTATTGGCTCAGCTTATGCATGATGATATATGATTGCAAATGATTGCATAGGTACTGGTGCACAGATGATGCATGCATGTTTTAGAATTCGTGGACCTCTTGCTTGACTTCTATGCCATGCATGATTTGTGGTGATGCCTGTAATGAATGTTTGCGTGGATGCATGAGGTGGATTCACTCATTTACTTTATGAATGCAATTTTTTATGTGACTTTTGTGTCTATGGAGCCATGCATTTATGGACTAAAAAACTCGACAAGGTTGAGGAACTCAACTTGGGTTGGTATGGAATATTTGCCATGGTGGCATTACGAGAAGATTGTGATTTTTTTGAGGGCTTGCTTTAGGTTTTGGAATATGGTAGCCCGTGTTTTTTATTTTGGTGCTGCTAAAGAGGAGTTGTATCCCACTTTTGGGAAGTTCAATGCTTTGGCTTGACTACAATTCAGAGGTAGCTCTGGTGGTGCCAAAGCTTAGAGTTTGGCATCGCCTATATTTTTTAAGAGTTTTTTGGACTTATCTCAAGATGTCATAAGCCAAATGATGGTCGGTGATGGTCAAGTGAATTTGTCTGTTGTGATTGAGAAGTTTCATGATCTTGATGACCAAAGAGATATGAGGGGGGGCAGAGGCTTATGAACCCTTAATTTTATACCTTATCATTCGGCCTCAGCATGACACCTAATAAGATTAGTGCATTGCACAGAGCCAGCACGGTGGTCTCGCTAGCCGGTTAGCGGGGCAGGGGTCAAAGGGGCAGCGCCCCTTACAGGGGTGCAGGAGTGAGCGTTAAAAATGGACTTGTAATCATTTAGTATGAGAATACTTAATTTTTCAAACACTGGTACTTTTTCTACCCTGACCGGATCTTCTATATCAGACAATATTTTTTAGAAACTGACTAGATTTTCTTCCTACCTAACTATTAAAATGTTCTAAAATTAATTTCGAGCCTAATGACACCGACCGATAATTTTTCTAAGCTCTGTAACTCTTGAAAATTGATCCGGAAGTTCCAAAATATAGCTGAATGAAAAGTAAAAATCTAGTCAGCATGCCCACGAGGCGCCAGTAGCGCCATCAACCTTGACGGCGACATGCCACTCGAGTTGACGACGGGGCCATAGGTGCTTCCCAATGGCGCGGGCCCCACAGCCTCGCTTGCAGTTCTTAAAATACTCCCCAACCTATTCTTTCAGCCCTTTCTAGCTACACCCCTCATATCCCTCTAGTCATCGAAATCATGGAAGTTCCAATTACAGTGGTCAAATTCACTTGAACATCACCAACCATCATCTGGCTTGCAATATCCTGAGGCAAGTCAAAAACTCCTAAAAAGTTCAAAAAATGCCAGAATTTAAACTATGATACCACTAGATTTGCCTTTGAGTTGTAGCCAAGCCATATTCCCTATCTCCCTAGAATAGGCACGGCTCCTCCTTAGCAGCACCAAAATAGAAATCACGGGCCACCAGATTCTGAAATCTAAAGCAACCCCTCGAACTCTTCGTAATGCCACTATGGCAACTGTACCATACCAACCCAAGTTGAGTTCCTCAAACTTTTTGAGTTTTTCAATCCATAAATGCATGGCTCCATGGACACAAAAGTTACATAAAAAAATTGCACTCACAAAGTAAATGCATTAATCGACCCTCATACATCCATGGAACCATTCATTACAAGCATCATCACAAATCATGCATGGCATATAAGTCAAATAAAAGGTCTATAAATTCTGAAACATGCATGCATCATCTATGCACCAATAACTATGCAATCATGCACCATCATGCATAAGCTGAGCCAATAGCCTCACTGACATCTCCTAAAGCTGACCAATACATCCTCAAAGCTGACCGACACCTCCTAAAACTTATTAGTGTCTCTTTGAGGCTAAATGATACCTTTTCAAATCTAAGCAATGAAGTGTGACTTGCAGAGTCCCTTTACTCCTAGCAAAGTTCCTTTTAGCCTTCTAAAAGGCCCAACCCCTTACATTTAGAAGCCTAAGTTTCTTTGGCATAACCAAAATATTATCTTTTGAGTTGACTCGCCATAAGCCGAGGCTCTTCCTATACCAAAATCTTGTCAGAATCTCACAAGCCGACTTGCTATAGGTCGAGGCTCTCTTTTCACTAAATTATCTTGTCCAAAATCATCTTCCACCTATGAGTGTCTAGAAACGGTCACCTAGACATCCATGTGGTTCTTTTGCCATCTCTTTTATCAAAATCCATCAACTTCACCCATAAATGTCTATAAACGATCACCTAGGCATCAATGTGGTCCCTTTTTCCATCTCTTTTGTCTAAATTTATCAATTTTACCCATAAATGTCTAGAAACAATCATCTAGATATCTATATGGTTTCATTTTCCACATCTTTTAGCCCAAATTATTTTTACCTCCAACATTAAGGCTGGATAGATAGCCTTGATTGAGATTTACCTAAATCTTCTTTACCTCCAACATTAATGCTGGATAGATAGTCTTGATTGAGATTTACCCTAAATCATCTTTACCTCCAACATTAAGGCCAAACAGATAGCCTTGATTGAAATTTACTAAACCTTTTTTATCTCCAACATTAAGACCGAATAGATAGCCTTGATTGAAATTCACCAAATCTTCTCTAACATTAAGGCCGAACAGATAGCCTTGATTGAAATTCTCCAAACCTTCTTTGTCCTATAACATTAAGGTCGGACAAATAGTCTTGATTAAAATTCACCAAACCTTCTTTGTTCTCTAACATTAAGGCTGAACATATGGCCTTGATTGAAATCCATAAGATCATCTTTATCTCCAACATTAAGGCCAGACAGATAGTCTTGATTAAGATTCACCAAACCTTCTTTGTCCTCCAATATTAAGGCCGAATAGATAGCCTTGATTGAAATTCACTAAACCTTCTTTATCCTCTAACATTAAGGCCAGACAGATAGCCTTGATTGAAATTCACCAAACCTTCTTTATTTCCAGCATTAAGGCCGGACAGATGGCCTTGATTAAAATTCATCAAACCTTCTTTATTTTCTAACATTGGGGCCAAACAGATAGCCTTAATTGAAATTCACCAAGATCATTCTCGCAACCATTGTCAAGGCCGAACAGATAGCCATTGATAAAATCTCATCCTAGAGGGCCTCCTCCCAAAGGACCTGACAAGGACACGCAAGCCCAGAATCTGACATGGAACCTCTTCCCAATGTTCACTATCATTAGAATCACCTTTTGATCAAAGCCAATTCTGATGAGGGGGCAGCTGTAAACCCTTAATTTTACACCTCATCATTTGACCGCAGCTTAACATCTAATAAGATTAGTGCGCTATGCAAAGCCAGCTCGGCGGTCGGTTAACGGGCAGGGGTCAAGAGGGCAACGCCCCTTGTAAGGGTGTAGGAGGCAGCACCTCCGGAGCTAAAAATGGACTTTTAATCACTTTAGTATGAGAATACTTAATTTTTCAAACATTGGTACTTTTCCTACCCTGATCGGACCTTCTGTATTAGACAGTATTTTTTCGAAATTGACTAGATTTTCTCCCTAACTAATTGTTAAAATGTTCTAAAATTAATTTCGAGCCTAACGAAATTGACCAATAATTTTTCTGAATTTTGTAACCCCTAAAAACTGATCCAAAAGTTTTAAAATCTGGCCGAGCAAAAAGTGAAAATCTAGTTAGCATGCCCAGCGAGTCGACGGCGACACCGCCGGTGCTTCCTAATGGCACAGGCCCCATAAACCTGCATGCAGTTCTCAAAATACCCCCAACGTATTCTTCTAGCCCATTATAGCCCTACCTCTCATGGTCTTTTCACTTTTTCATTTTCCAAACTACCCTCACCCACTTCTCCTATAAATACCTTTCCATTTTCTCCATTTCAACACACCTCCAAAGTTGATATAGATGGTTATCTATCAACTTTTCTTCTACTTCTCCCTCCAATCACTCTTTAATTAATTAATTAATCTTTTTAATTAATTAATTACCTCACCCTAACCAAGTTAATTAATCTTTTCAATTAACTAAAACTCTTTTTTAATTAAAATTAATCACTCAATTAATTAATTAATCTTTTTAATTAATTAATTAATCACTTTTTTCCAAAACCAAATTAATCCTTTTTCTCAATCCACCTTTTATCTAAATTAATTAATTAATCCATCCACCCTTTTCATTATATTAATTAATTAATTAATCCTTTTAATTAATTAATTAATCCTCCAAAATTAACCCTTTTTTTAACTCACCTTTCATCCAAATTAATTAATTAATATTTTTAATTAATTAATCCATCCACCATTTTCATCATATTAATTAGTTAATTAATCATTTTAATTAATTAATTAATCTTCCAATTAATCTAATCACCCGGTCCCGATAAAATGAAATTTTAGTCTGGTAAAATCCTCCGCTCATCAAAAGTCAAGGTATCAGCCTTTTCCTCCAGAACCCAAATCAAATCAATCAATCCAATCAACCCTTAAACCTCTCCACTTAATTGTGGAATGAACTACGTGGGTTTTAATCCCAATTCAATGGGGTACGTAGGCATGTTTGGAATCTAAATCCAAACCTCAAATCCAAATATCAATCAATCCCCTTTCCCTTTTTTTTTTTAATTAATTTGTGAATATTTTATTTTCACTATGCATTCATGTTATGCCATAGTCATGCATTCTCTTTAATATTATCTTATAAATGTCATTCATGAAATCTAATTTTCAAGTCAAATTAAACTTAAGAGTCAAATTTAGATTATTTAAAACCAAAAACTTAGTCCCTAAACTCAACCTGGTTCGAAGGCTAGTGATTTTTATCCTTGGGCAAATTAATTAAAAAATTAATGAATTGGAGTCAATTTGGGTTTTTTCCTAAATATTTTTCCAACTAAATAAAATTAAGGTGGCGACTCCTAAAAATTATTTTCAAAATCAACCAAATTCGAACCCTGAGGGTTCCATCGTAAGTCTAAACCATAATGAGCATCCTGATTCCCTCTAGCAGACCGGGCCGGTACTCGAGTGAGGCCTCACAAGGCTCAATATGAGGGCCTTGATTTTCTGTTTGAGTATCAGATATGGGTCTGTTGATTGGGATGACGCTAGAGTGGCAGATGGAACAGGGACATTTTGTGGTTAAAGCTGTGCTAGCAAAGACACTGATGAGCCTATGAATTGTCTTACCAGTTATTCTGAAGTGAGAAAAATTTATCTATTCTTACCCTTTCTACTTTGGGTTCACTGTGGGTGTCTGGTTTTAGGTTTTGGGTTAAGCGTGGCTGATGGATCATTTTTGGGTGGTGGCCCTTACTTGTTAGTCTGCATATGCTTTATTGAAACTCAGTTAGAGATTGGATAGGATGGTTGCTTGCAGCTTGCCTTTGGAGGTCACATTTTTGGCACTACTAATGGTAAATGATTAGATCTCTCCTGACTGGGGGGCCATGGGTATCGAGTGGTTTTGCCTGTTGGGCTTGGTTTTAATAACTTTCCACTGGGAGATAAGGGTCTTAAGGTAGATGAGGCAGACTCAGGATGTGCCCCTAATTTTTTTCTTCTTGAAGTCTGTGTAGATCACAGCTCCCATTGCTAGAGCTATCAGGTGACAGCTAGTTGAGGAGTTATCATGCTTTTATTTTAGGATTTCACTTGGGACCATAAAGAGGTATGCCAGGTAATTGATAAAGGTGGTTTGGCCAATTGAGAAAGAGTACTAGGCTGTCCTGCTGAGAGGAATAGATGATGAAGCAGTTAAGGATAGAGAGACTGTATGAGGAGCCATTGGTAGCAAGAGGACTACAACTCAAGCAAAGGGGGTGACTCATTCTTTGAAGAAGACTCAAGGATCTACTAGAAGTGCGATACCACAGGTTGCAGTAGTGACTTAAAAAAGGGGATATTGTGACAGACTTTGACTCTGATGAGGGCATGAGAGATTTGTATCTTAGGAGGTAGAGGAGGACTGGCTAGATCATGACTTCAGACATGACCTTTTTTTTTCTTAAAATAATTATAGGTTAATAGGACTACATGAAATAGGATAAGTTATAGAAGACATTGAAAGGACTATCCTTTATGATGGGTTTGCATTTTGCAAGATTTGATCACCATTAAATAAAACATCTTTTATTTTGGCTCTAATTTATACTTAAGCTGCCCTTTCAGGTTTTCAGCGTAGCAAGCATTCTTCTTTTTCTTCTTTTTTTTCTTTTTGTTTAGGCAAAAGAATTAAGTGAATGATGTACTAGGTACAAAGAAAATGAGAATGCGATGCAAACAAAATATTTTATTATGATTTGGACCGCACCTGAGTCAGGCTGCCTACGTATCCCTTACATCACTTTTTTATCATTAATTTTTCTCATTTTTAGGGAGAATTAGGTCTACGTAGTTCTAATTACATATGCATAAGAAATAGAAATGAAATACAGATGTCATTTTTAGATGATGTATCATTTTAGCTGATCCAGGTTGCTAGAATGGGAGAATTCGCTTTCGTCCACATCTGTGAAGATGGTGCCTTCGTTGGATAGGATCTTTTTGAGCATGTACTGTCTAGCCCAATTCAGTTTGAATTTCCTCTTGGATCCTATTAGATTTCCTTCTTGGAAACCCTTGTCTCTCACCTTCTAGTAATTGAAGTGCTCGGCTAATCTCCATTGATAACCTTGAATTTTGTACAAAGCATCGATTCTCTTTTTCTCGACGGCATCTAGCTAGTCATGATGGCTTCTCTTTGACAAGTTTCTTGTGTATATAGGTAGGGATCTCGTGAATATGATGCTTGGATAATCCCTATCTTATCTTATATAGAACAGTCCATGAGTTTTTCCACTACTGCCATGCAAATGTTATGTATGGGATTTTATATTCTTTTCCTTTATGCTATAATTAATTAATCCTTTTGCTTTTTTCATCATTTTTTTGTATTTTTCATTTTTTTGTTTTTTTAAAGATGTCCCATTTAAAGACGAATCAGAAAAAATTAAAACAAATCATAAAGTTTAAACTCTTTATTGCTGATAAAAGTCTCATCATGAATACATTAAAAAATAAGCCTAGAAGGGAAAATGCAGACTTCGAAGGGTAAGACCTGACAGACTTTAATTCAAAGAAAGACCTAACAAAAATAGACTTAAAAGACTATGACTTAAGTGACTTAGACACGGATTCAAACAACTCAAACATGGACTCGGAAGACTTGGGTAGGGGCATAGTAGAGGATTGATGGTGGTGCTAGACTTTAGGTCTAGGAGCAATGATGTCTCCACTATCAATGAGGTCTTGAATTTTGTGTTTTAGAGCCTTGCATGCATCAGTTTTATACCCTAGCCCTTGATGAAATTCGTAGTGCTCATTAGCATTATAACCCTTGGGTAAGGGATTTGGAAGAGGTTGTAGGTCTAAAGGCTTAACCAAATTAGCCTCTAAGGCTTTCTTGTAAACGATGCTAAGGGGCATGCCCAACATAGAGAAAGTTCTCCTTATTTCTAACTTCATTGGCTGGCGATAGGACATAACATTTACCTCCTCCTCTCTTTAAGTGGTATTGGTGGTGTAGTTAGTATTCTTGTGATACCTAAAGGATTCATCCTTGATTAGTCCTGATTGAATCAAATCCTCGATCTTAGTGGTAGTGGCAATGAGAGCTTTGAAGCTAGGGACGTACTGTGTTTGTAAATACATCTAGCACTGGGAGAGGAGGTTCTTGACAATGATATCAATTTGCTCTACTTCAGATGGACGGTTAACCATTTGAGTCGCTTTTATCCTCCACCTTGTAAGGAATATGGTGAAGGATTCTCTTGGCCCTTGTTTAGTGGTTTCCAAATCTCGATGGGTGACATCCACCTCAATGTTATAGTGGTATTGCTTAACAAAAGCATTGTAGATGTCATCCCAAGTTTTCTTATGATTTTGGTTAAGATCTAATAACCACTTAACAGCAGCTCTGATCAATGACTGTTGGAATAACTGAGTAAGAAGATCATCATCCACACCAAAGGGTCTCATGGCGCCCACATACATTTTGAGGTGAGTTTTAGGATACGTGGTGCCGTTAAACTTGTCCATAATTGGCATTTTAAATTTTGGTGAAACCCGTGCATTTAAAAGAGAGCTTAAGAGTCAACATCTATCATGTCTTCGTGCTTTTTGACATTCTTAAGTGTTCTCTCCATGGCCTCAATTTTCTCCATCAGTTTCTTAAGTTTAGGAAAGCTAGAGAAATCTCCACTTTGAAAAAGACTCATAGTGGGAGAGGGAGTGGTTGTGTTTAAATCTATGGCATGAGAGGTTGGAGTTTCAAGTGCTTTCACATTATCGATAAGATCAACAATAGGAGGAGTAAAAGTAGGGGTATGGCTAGTCTCAACTTAAGTAGATGCAGGCTCAACACGAGCAGGAAGAGAAGTGACAATGGCATTGGTCATTTCTTTGACCTCATTGATGATCAACTGGCGTTGGGAGTTGAGGGTATCAGTAAAGGTGGCAGACTAGGCATTGAGAGCATTTGTGAAAGTTTCAGCTTGGGTCTTAATAGCAATGGTAAGTGTGGCTTGAAAAGTCTCCTCTTGTTTCTTAAGGAGGTTGGCAAAAAAGTGCTCATCGCTTCTTGGTCAAAAGGACTGGAGCTGTTGACCATTGGTACCTTGAAAACAGAAAATAGAAACAGGTGAGAATACAAAATTGTGAAGAAAAAAAGGAAAAGTGTGTCGAGAAAAGGATTCCTTCCACGTGGTTGGTCACTATATTTATATGTTGACAAGGTGAGTGTGTGAGGTGTTTTGGTATAACGGACTATCGGTTTAGGTCTTTGAGGTGTTTTAGGGTTTACCTTGTTGAGCTTCTCATATTATATATGCATGATCATGACATGATGCATGCCGAAAAAGATTTTATGAACATAGAAGAGTATCGATTATTATGGTACATGGAACCTAGGGTCAAGACTAGGGTGACTACATGCACAAGGGTGAAGGATGGTTTGATTTAAAGGTTCCTGTCCCACTAGAGCATTGATATACCTAACCACATGTGAGGTAAAGAGCCTCGCATGGGTCCAACAGTATTGATTGCTAGTTACACCACCAAAATGATCAGGGATTCATCGTGGGTTGGAATGCTTTTGCTATCTCCTAACACACTCAAAGAGAGTTATCTAGCCAATGCTACTCGCCATCCAAAAGTTTTCCTAAAGCTAAAGTTAGGCAAGGAGCCTTTATTATGCAAAGTGATGCATGAAAGTCACATTATACTTAATGAGCCAAATGGAAATTATTTTGGAAAAATGTTTCCTTAATCAAATAGTAATCTTCTTATTTTCCTTTTTATTTAAAAAGGTGGCAACCAGTCCCCAGTGGAGTCGCTAGCTTTAAGGCCTCGCTTGAGCACTGGCCTGATCAGCTGCAAGGTATCGGAACGCTCATTCGCGTTTAGACTCACGATAGAACTTTCGGGTTCAGATTTGGTTGATTTTGAAAAATAATTTTGGGAGTTGCCAGCCTAATTTATTTTTAAATGGAAAAATTAAGGAAAAATCCAATCGACTCCAATTCATTAATTTTTAATTAATTTACTTAAGGATAAAATCACTAGCCTCAAACTAGGTTAAGTTCGGGGACTAGGTTTTTAATTTTAAATAATCTAAATTTGGCTCTTAAGTTTAATTTGATCTTAAAAAATTGATTTCATGAATGACGAATATTATATGACAATCAATTAAAGGTATGAACATGACATGAATGCAATAAGAAAATTAAAATGAAATATCTACAAATTTTATTAAAAAAAAAGAAAAGGAAATTGATTGGGAATTGGATTTAAGGTTTGAATTTATATTCCAAATGTGCCTATGTACCCCATTGAATAAGGATCAAAACCCACATAGTTCGTTCCACGATTAACTAGAGGTGTTTAGGAGTTGATCAAATTAATTGATTTAATTTGAATTTGAGAGGAAAAGGCTGATACCTTTGTTTTCGGAGGGCAAATGGTTTTACTGGACCCAAGTTTCATTTTATCAAGACCGGGTGATTGGATTGATTGGGAGATTAATTAATTAATTAAAATGATTAATTAACTAATTAATGTGATGAAAAGGATGAAAGAATTAATTAATTAATTTGGATGAAAGGTAGATTGAGAAAAAGGATAATTTGATTTTTTTTTAAAAAAAGAATATTTTTGACAAAAAAAAGGGTTTAATTAATTAATTAAAAAGATTAATTAATTAATTAATTGAGTGATTAATTAAAAAAGAGTTTTAGTTAATTAAAAAGATTAATTAACTTGGTTAGGGTGAGATAATAAATTAATTAATTAGAGAGTGATTGGAGGAAGAAGAAGAGAGGAATTTGAGGATAGTAATCTACTCAAATTCAAGTAGTGTGTAGAAATGAGAAGTGGAGGGACATATTTATAGGAAAAGCAGGTGAGGGTAGTTTGGGAAGTGGAAAAGTGAAAAGACTAAAAGTGTAGATCTGAAAAAATGCTGAAAAATCATATTGGGGGCATTTTAGGAATAGCAAAAATGGCAGTGGGGCCTGTGCCATTAGAGGAGTCAGCAGTGCCACCGGCCTTTTAGGCAGCATCGCTAGTATTCTAGGTGGTGCACCACCAGAGAGGCCGACAGCGCCACCCAAACAGCCAGTGGCGCCATCGGCTACTCCAGCGGCAGCTGACGTGGCTTTTTTTTTTTTTTAGAAATTAGTTGGTGGCTTTTATTATTCGGATTTAGTTGATTTTGAAAATGATTTTTAGGAATCGCCACCTTAATTTATTTTAAATGGGAAAAATTAAGGAAAAACCCAGTTGACTCCAATTTATTAATTTTTCAATTAATTTACCCAAGGATAAAAATCACTAATCTCGAACCAGGTTGAGTTCGGAGACTAAGTTTTTGGTTTTAAATAATCTAAATTTGGCTCTTAAGTTTAATTTGACTTAAAAATTGGATTTCATGAATGACATTTATAAGATGATATTAAAGAAAATGCATGAATATGGCAAAATATGAATGAATGGTGAAAATAAAATATTTATAAATTAATTAAAAAAAGGGAAAAGAGATTGATTGGGATTTGGATTTGAGGTCTGAATTTAGATTTCAAACGTGCCTACGTACCCCATTGAATGGGGATCAAAACCCACGTAATTCATTCCACTGTTAAGTGGAGGGGTTTAAGAGTTGATCAGATTGATTTTGGTTTGGGTGTGTTGAAAGTGAGGAAAAAGGCTGATACCTTGACTTTTAGTGGGCGAAGGGTTTTACCGGACCGAAGTTCTATTTTATCGGGACCGGGTGATTGGATGGATTGAAAGATTAATTAATTAATTAAAATAATTAATTAATTAATATGATGGAAAAGATGGATGGATTAATTAATTAAAAAGATTAATTAATTAATTTGGATGAAAAAGTGGATTAAGAAAAATGATTAATTTGATTTTTTAAAAAAGGAATGATTTTTGGAGAAAAGAGTGATTAATTAAAAAAATTAGTTAATTAAAAAGATTAATTAACTTGGTTATGGTGAGATAATTAATTAATTAAAAAGATTAATTAATTAATTAGAGAGTGATTGGAGGGAGAAGAAGAGAGGCATTTGAGGATAGCCATCTACCCAAATTCAAAGATGTGTAGAAATGAGGGAATGGGAGCCTATTTATAGGCAAATGGGTAAAGGGTAGTTTAGGTAATAGAAATGTGAAAAGACTAAAAGGATGGGGTCAGAAAAAGGCTGATAACTGGACAAAGAGAGGTAAAAAGGTCATTTTATGCATGTGGGGCCCACTGGAGCAAAAGGGGGGCGTGCCCTAGCGCGGCGCTGCACTAGGCCTGTGCGGCGCCGCGTCAGGCCTTTGCGGCTACCGCGCAGACCTAATGCGGTGCCGCACGGCTCCCGTACGGCACGCCATATGGCATGGCACGCTTTCCGAGGTTGTTCTATTTTTTTTTTTTTTTTTAGAGATTGGTTGTTGGCATGGAGTTTGAGAAATTTGGATGCCTGGTGGCAATGTGAATGAATTCTAAAAAAAAAATTCTTTCGGGGGCGCTGCCCCCGAACCCTTACCCGCTAACCGGTTAGCGGGACCACCGTAACAGCTCCATGCAATGAGTTAAATTCAGCAGGTGCTAAGGCTGCGGTTGGATGCTGAGGGTGTAAAATTAAGGGTTCACGGTTGCCCCCTTATCAGAATTGGCTTTGAATAAAAGGTGATTCTGATGATAGTGATTGTTGAGAAATCCCAAAAAATCCTATGGTTCTTTTCTTTATCGATTGGTTTGAGAATGTATAGAGTGAAGAACTAGCACGACTGAGGATTTGCTACATTCTGCCATAACTTTGAAAATCAATGAATTTATTTTATCGAAAGCTACCCTCATGCACTTAATGGTTTTCTCCTGATCCTTTCAAACTAGATATTTTAAACTCCCGTACTCCCAGCACCAAAGAGTCGTATGAGCATAACATAAGGATCTAATTTATTGCTCTATTTTTTTTTCCATTGGGCTTTGATACATTTAATGCATCTCTCAGTTGGTGCACTGCAATTGAGCCACTGCTCTTTAAGGTGCTTAGGTGGATACCTAAACCCTATTTCTAAGGGGCAACTATGGGAATGAAACTAAGTCCCTCCTTACTCTAGCCTTCCTTTTCTAAAATGAGAGTAAAAGAACTTTGTAATAGCAGAGAAGGGTTTCACCTCGAATCCAAATAATTTCTTTTTTTTTTCTTCTGCTAAGATATTTTTAATTAGAACTTGATCTAGGGATCAATTGACTCCAAAACATAAAGTAACAAAACAAGAATGGACATTGAGCTAACCAAAAGAAGAATGCTTTTGAGCTTTTGTTTGAGTTCTTCTGGTCATTTTTAAATCTCTCTCGTTTTGGTGCTTTTAAAGATATTATTAAAACTATGACATATGTTTTAGAGACACTCCCTCATGCTATCATTGCAAGTTTAGTTTGGAATCATAATCAACAAGGAATGGGGTGATAGGAAACAAAGACAACCTAACAAAGTCATTCTTTCTCTTATAATAGTTAAAGGATGTCTCCAAATTGAAAGACAAGAGCGGCGCTATTCCAATATATAGCCAAGGTCATTTTCACCCCTATTGGTTTTGTTAAAGGCAACTTCAGTTACCACAGATCCGCAGGTTCTTATCCTTATTGAAGAAGAAAGAAAATAACTATACTTATTTTCGCTCATCCTTAGGCTAAGCTCCATCATCCAAGAATCGGAGAAGGTATGTAACTTAGATGAAGCTTTATATATATTATATGTAATAAACCATCGACTCGAAAGTTAGCTAAAGGGACATTAGCTCATAAATTAGATAAAACAGTAGCACAAAGATCATATAGGTAAGCAGTAGAAAAACAATAGAGTAATATTCATTAAAGACCAAAACACCACAAAGAATATCTAGCTCATTAACTTATGAGGAATTTCCATAAGGGTAGAAGAACAACTCAATTTTGTGTGAAGATAAAACTGAAGCCCTTGGCCAAAATCAAAATTCTTGAAAATCTATATCACCTAAGCCATGCATTGGAAGCCTATAACCCACTTTGAATCCCCAATTTTCTTAGCAAAATGAAAGCCATGCACACTTTCTAAAAGTCCCAATTTCAAATCACAAGCCAATAGAGGAAGCCTACCTCCCATTTCCAAAGCCCTAGCTCCTTGATGAAACCAAACCATTTGAAGGGTCCTACCCTGAATTGAGAACAAGGCATACCCCTTTCATGTATCAAAGAAAGCCTGATCTCTAAAACTCAAGTGAACCTTCTAAACTCATCTAATTCATTTATCCTTATAACTAAAACCATGTCATACCAAGACTAGAACCAGAGCTAAGATTAACTAAACCCTAATACCTACCCACCAGTTTGTTCAACCCTTTTAACAAAACCAAAATCACTGAAAGAAGTCCAAAGCTCAGACTACCTTATTAACCATCCAAGCAACCTAACTAGGCCAAAAGCATAAAAGAAAACATTGGGTGACATGTAGCGAACCACAAACCCCTGTCATCTATGCTAACCTATAAATCCCATCATAGCCATAAGCTCCTAAAGTCAAACCATGAGTAAACTATTGACACCCTATTACTAGAACCAATTCTTCCTCCAAAGTCTTGGGAAGCCTAAACAGACAAATTCCCTTATAAAGCCTAAATAGACAAATTCCCTTCTAAACCTAAAATAAGCCACTTGCCTACTAAATCCATTACAAAACAGCCTGGCTATTCCATTATCATGATAAGCCCTAACCAATGTCAAAATAGCTGAATTGTTACCCTCCAAAATAAAGAACCTTCCTAAAATCACCTTTTTAAATAATCAGTCAGTGATTCAAGGCAGCTAACTTGTATAAATGCCTTTCTGCTTAGGGTCTAGATTACCCATCATTATCATCACTTAAAAACATCATAAAATTATTAGACCTTCCTAAGACGGCCTTAGAAAACCACCCAAAAAATTCAATCAAAATAATCATCTTGTAACCGGTAGGCCACTTTTAGGAGTCAGCATTGTGAGCAAATTGCATTCATCCCATGCACAACACAAACCCATAAATTCACCCTCTTGCATCCATACATTCATCCATTATGTGCATCATCACAAATCATCCATAGCACATAAATCATCCATGATTCAAAAGCTAAACAAAATGTCCATAAATCCCAAAGCATGCATACATAAACATGCATCATCTGTGCACCAACATTTATGCAACTATCTGTAAACATGTGCCCTTATGCATACACCAAGCTAATGACCTCTCCTCCTTTATGTCCAAATGTCATTCGCCAAGCGATATCAAGCTACATCAAGAAATTGAAGATGGTCACCTCCATCTTACAGATAGCCATAATTTGTCTAACGAACCACCCTATGAGTTCGCCGAGCATAATCCAAGATGATCTATTGGAGAAAGAAAAATCATTTTTACTAAGGATCATTTTCAAAAGTAAAATAGGTAGGTCCCATCATGGGGTATCACCTTCATTTTCACTAAGGATTTCCCAAAGTCAAAAGGAAATATCTCATAAAGAGCATATCCTCCAAGTCATCATTGCTTTTATTCCTCATCAAAAGCATTACCTTCAAAATCATCAAGTTACCTCCCTAGTAAAAGTAGCTAAATGACCTTCACCTTCATCAGTGATGCATAAGTCAAATGCTTATTGCAATAAACCAAATAAACCCATCTCCATTTTCAAAGAACCATCAAGTTGAGTGCAAAACCTACAAAATCTAATCAATGATGTGTGACTTTCAAAGTCTCTTTAATCCTAGAAAGGTCTTTTCAAACCTTCCAAAATGCCCAATCCTTCCCCTTTAGAAGCCTAAGTTTCCTCAGCATAACCAAGATGTTCTCAAAATTTTTCAAACCAAAACAGGGATGATCTGTGAGGCCTAGCCCAAGCACCGGTCCAATATACTAAAGGGAATCAAAATGCTTATTTGGGAAAGAACTCATGGGGAAGCCCTCGGGCTTATCGTTGAAAGGTTTGAAAATTATTTCTTAGAGTCGCCACCTTAATTTATTTGAAAAAACCCATTTGACTCCAATTATTATCCAAAGGAAAAAGATCACTAGCCTCGAAACCAAAAAGGATTCGAAGACTAGGTTTTCGGTTTA